>VUQR01011865.1:51910-64579 GCA_015108515.1 Hemichromis elongatus
TACATTAATTCTCCACATAATCAACTGGTTCAGAACATAGTATCTTTTTCCTGTATTTACTTTTCTTGCCTCAGACACATTTGGCCCATCGGTGGCACATTGTGGTTCACTTTCAATTTTAATTGTTAAATTTTTTATTCCCCTGTGATAACACTGAATGTGTTTTAACTAGTGTGTATCTGATTTTGCCATTTAGGCCACTGTACATGTTTCTCTTCCAGATCAACATAGTCATCTTTGTCAACGTCATCCGGATTCTGGTTCAAAAGCTTAAATCTTCTGCCATGGCTGGGAACAATGACACTGGACACTTTATGTGAGTCACCTGGAGCGATTATCTCTGTGGGACAATGTGGGACGCAGTGTACAATGTTGTGCTACTGTAAAATTTTGATATAGCTGGTTGAACTGTTTACACGTGGCTGTTGCACTTTTGTATTTCTTCTTTTGATCATAATTAATAAAAGAACAGTCCGTCTTTCTAGAAATACAAAAGATTAAGAAAAAACTGCATTGAGAAGTTGCTTCACTACACTACTGCAAATTGTTCTTGTAGAGCTATTTACTGATGTACAGCAATATTCTGAAAAGCCATTGTGCATTTAAAGTCCTGCAGTCCACTTTCTAATCTCAACAAGGTGCACAAAAATCACAAGACTAATTAGTAAAATAGGTCAAAATCACATTAATACAAATGGCAACTTGTTAATGACTGCAACAACTGCATAAAAGCCCACGCAGGACGAGCACTTCTAGCACCCTGAAAGCATCTGGTTGAAAATTTTCATCTGAGTCTGAAAAAAATGACTGGTGCTAGGTTATTGCAACAGTCTATTGAACTTCGTGATTGGGTTTGCTGCACAGTTTGCTAAATGCTAGTTATTTCAGCCACTATTATCTTTCCATTAATTTTCTTTGGTTCAGAGTTTAAATGCTATACCTCCTGACTGAAGCTAGGTAACTAGACAGAGTTTGTCATCTACTAATCAGAAGGTTGGCGGTTGGATCCCTGGCTGCTCCAGTCTGCATACAAAATATCCTTGGGCAAGTTATTAACCCCATGTTCCTCTCCAATGGGTCCATCCGAGTGTGGATGTGTGTGAATGTTAGATAGGAACCACTTAAGCATAGAAAGGTATAGGGTAGAAAGGTGCTATATAAGAACCAATTCATTTACCATATAAACTGGAATATGTGAACAGTTTGATTGACATCATAAGGAGCCCCCGTTGAAACGGCCTCTTCGTCTTCAGGCTTTGAAAAGTGTCATTCTGTGTTGATTTCTGAGATGTAATGCTGGACATTGTCTCAACTTATGCCCCTCATAAAATGGGACATATGGTCACTCTAGTCACAAGTTATTGATGTGATATATAAAAGCTTTGATTTAATGAAATGCTTCCTTCTCTTTAATAAAAGATGTAAAGTAGTAAATTAATATGAAATCTCAGTACCAAAACCTTTAGGACAGTCGTAAGGTAAGAAGGGTCTGTGAGGATGGACTGCTCAGCAACTGTGGAAGGATGTTTTATCTTCTGAAAATGAGATTTGATAATACTTCTCAACAGGAAACCTTACAGCTGATGAATAGATTTCTGATTGTGAGGAAGAAATAGCTTTCACCAATCAGCTAATGCAGCACTCGAGAGCTCGCTCTGAACTTACCCCAATGTTTCTTGTGTGATGTCAGAAAATGATGAAGGACGAATAACCTATCACATAAATTAGTGTTGATCCATACAGGTTACATAGGCTACTGAATTTATTATCAGGGCTATTTTGAAAAACCATCATTTTAATAGTCTGTAAGTTTAAAATTTAAACACCGTACAAGAATGAAATTTGATTTCTTACAGATTACATTTGTACTTTTAAGATATGTCTTATATGACTGAAAAAATAAGATCAAAGCCACACTTCCCTCTCTGATGCAATCTCTTTCAAGTTTTTTTTTTTGGATTGGATATGCTCTGTGAGTTTGCAACTTTCACCCTCTTTCTTTGAAGCCTTGATGCGAACCAGCACGTCACAAGTATAGGTTGTAATAAATCAAACCAAATTCACACAAATATTTAGAAACAACTGTGTTTTAAATTCTTACTGACAGAAATTGTCACCAGAAGATGAATCATTTTTCACTATAGTGATCACCAGCTTTTAATCTTGTGCTCTCATGTGGATGATGGCCGTATAACTTACTGATATGTCTCAACTATCAGAAGGGTTGAAAACTGGTTTCATCCAATTTATCCAATTACTCAGAAACTCAATACATGCAGGCATGTAGACTTGGTCAAGATGACCTCCTGAATTTTTAAATCAAGCATCAGAATGAGGAAGAAAGGTGATTTAAGTGACTTGGTGTGGTTGTTGGTACCAGACGGACTGATCGGACTATTTCCTAAACTGCAGATCTGCTGGGATTTTCATACACATCTACCTTTAGAGTTTACAGTGTGTGGTCAGATAAAAAGAAAATTTCCAGTGAGCCTCAATTCTCAGGCTCAAAATAACTTGCTGATGCAGATGTCAGAGGAGAAAGGTCAGACTGCTTTGAGCTGATAAGAGGCCAACAGTAACTCAAATATGCATTTGTTTCAAGGTATGCAGAAGAACATCTCTGAATGCACAACACAACCTTGAAGAAGATGAGCAGCAGAAGACTGCACTGGGTGCCAGTCCTTTCAGCTAAGAACAATTGAGGCTACAGTTCATATAGGCTCAATAAAAATAGATAACAGAGGGCTTTAAAAATGTGCCCATCTGAGCCTGAGTTTCTGTTGCGACGGATGGTAGAGTCAGAGTTAGATAAATAATAAGACTGGCTTATGACATAATGGCTTTCATAAGTCAGGTGAGGTAGCACAAAACAACATCAGTTATGTGCATGTTGCATGGTGAAGTGACCATGCTAGATGATCTGGGCTCTTGTTAGTTTTTAAGGGAAAAAAAAGGTTTTAGTTAAAATACATCCATCTACAATGTGAAATCTCAGAAATCAAAATTTCTCCCACTATGATAATTTTTTCCACACTGAGTTGCAATGACTTGTCCCAAGAACTCCATGATCGGTCACTTGCTATGAGTCGAACTGAACCATCATTTCAGATTAACGCTATGAGTGTCTAACACCAAGAAGTGTGTAAACGAGATAAATATTTAACAGCTTTAATAGCTTCCCATTATGTTGTCCATACTTTTTTATAACATGATACAACCTATAGCTCAGGTCTGAGTTAAAAACATCACATGCACAGAAAAATGATTCAGCATTGATAAAGTTGAGCTTTTTCTTGCACTAAACTCAGTTGGACAAAATATAATTTATTTCAACATGTAAACCTTTGCTGGGTGTTAAGTGGAAACCACTAACTGAAGCAGTAGTATGTACAAAGAGAAGGAGAAGGGGAGCTGATTAAATCCCTTGACAAAAGTTTGAACAGCTTCTTAAACTTTAATATAATATATGCATACATGAATCTATTGCAGTAGCAGTGAAACCCTTCTTCACCTGAACGAATCTTTCCTTCTGTTGACATCTGGCTGGTGCACATTTGTGCTGAGCTGAATTAATTTAGAATGAGAGCATATAAAAATAGCTCCTGATTCCAGAAATAGATGTTACCTACTTTGACATGCGACAGGATTGTTCCACCAGTTCAATGAATGTTTCACAGGATTAAAAGCCCCGTCTGTCGTAGGAACTTAAATTTGATTCAGGAGGAACCTTGGCATTCACACAAAGGCACAAATTATTCGCCTGAAATAAGCTGATAACTCCCCCCCCCCATCTTTAATCTTTAAGCAATTGAGGCTGTAATAATATTTCTTATCAGAGCTATTTTTCAGTTTAATCTGAATATCTAAATGACTAAAACATATACTGCAACACCCTCATACATGTGAGAGTGTCACTGGATAGACTGAACATCTGAGAATAAAACACACACATGTTAGTTGTTAGGATAATGGCTGTCTGTTGAACTCTGATGAACTGGATACTCTTGTGAATGGATCTGTACCCAACTAGGTTTTCCAAGCTCAATAGGATCTACAAAAAAGTAAATGACGAAGAGCGTAAACAGGATACTTATCTCAGTGTTTTTTGAGGCTGAAGCTGTTGTTGAGTTGCTCTTTTCAAGCCACATTACTTGCGGCAAACCGTTTCAAGAAACAAAATGTCATAAGAAATTAAATGGCAACATTTACATGATATTTAGACATTAGTGATATAAGCTGAACTAAACACAATGTGTTCAGGTTTTGTGTTTTGACATTTTAATCTTTTCCACTGATTGGTCTGATGATGATGTTGTTTTAAAGGTCAGTGTAATGAAATTCTGACACCACCAATGTTGCTTTGATGAGACCTAAATGACACATTTAGTCTGTCTGGCATTTGAAACTTGTACCTCTGACATGACTGAAAGTAGCTGACCATACTGGCTATATTTCTAGGGTTTCTTTTTCATTCCTTTCTTATTGCTTCACTCAGGAGGCTGGCAAAATCCACCCTGTTCCTGATTCCCCTGTTTGGGATGCACTACACTGTATTTGCCTTCCTGCCTGAGAACACTGGAGTAGCAGCCAGACTCTACATCGAGCTGGGACTGGGCTCCTTTCAGGTATATAACAATAGACTTCAGAATCACAGTTCACAAAGAATTGCTACAAATAAATAACTCACATTTCTCAAGTTTAAATTCTTCCCAGCAGATTTATTTTGTCACATGAGAAGCACAGGTGTTATTCATCTGACTAATCGTGGAATTATTATTTATACCTGTGTATGTACAATAATAACTAAAGCTCATTGACTGAAGGCCTGATGAACTTAAGTGACGGTGAGGTGTCTGTCATCCATCCCTTCATCTGTTCCTTTCCCTTTCCCTCCGCAATTCACTGAATTCTTAACTTGATGGTTATATTATATAGAAACCTGCGCACAGTGATCACCTACTGTATCTTTATCCAAATTATGCACAAAGTTAAAACAGGAGTTTACAGATGGATAAAGCTGACGAGCGATCCCATGTAGATATGCACTTGCCAAGAAATAACACTACAGATGAGATATTTGTTTTGAGAGAGTTGATAGAGAAATATAAAGAAGTTCAGAAGGAGCTTCACCGTGTCTTCGTGGATCTAGAGAAATCATGTGATTGTGTGCCCAGAGGGACTGTGGTGTTGTATGAGTATATGAGTGTGGTGCAGTAGGAGACACAGATGAGTTCAAGGTGGGAGTAGGACAACATCAGGGATCAGCTCTGAGACCCTTCTTGTTTGCAGTGGTGACGGACAAGTTAAAAGAGCACAGAGACTCCTTCCTCATCTGCATAGGCAGTAGAGAACAGGCAGTAGAGTGGAGGCATGAAAGAAGAGGAATGACAGTCAGTAGATACAAGACAGAATACAGAGGTCATAGCACAGGTGAAGAGGAGAGTGCAGTCAGGGTGGAGTTGGTGGAGATGAGTGTTGGGCTGATTTGTGAGAGAAGGATTGCAGCCAAAGTAAAAGGCACAAGATGGTAGTAAGAAATGCTATAATGTTTGGTTTGTATATGGTGGCACTAAAAAGAACACAGAAGCTGATGCTGAAAGTGGCAGAGTTGAGGATGTTAAGATTTTCATTGGGAATGACCACAATGGACAAGATTAGAAATTAGAATATTAGAGAGACAGCTTGAGTGATAGAGATGCAAGGTTGAGATGGTTTGGGCATATGCAGGAATAGTAGATTCATATGAATATGTAGCAGAAGAGGATACTAGGAATAGGGAGAAATGGAAGTAGATGATCCGTTATGGTGACCCCTAAGTAGCACCCCTCGCTGACTGATATATTCATGGTCATATTTAAGCACTGCATAATATTTGTGCATGTGTAAGACTCACTTTCTGAAGACTTGACAACTATGTGGAATGTTGACATTTATGCAGCACAAAACATATCCCATTAACTTGATCTAAATAAATGCTCAAACAACAATAAATCGGCAACAGAATGACTTGTTCAAAGCCTGAAGCTCCATCCTGTTTTGCTTGTTTGTTCTCTGAAGTTATTGTGATGCTTTATGCAATTAAGTGTTAAGTGTTAGCAACACAAGTCACTGTTTTCCCTTAGGCGGACTGTACATACAATCAGTTCTTACTCTTATGAATTTATCTTGAAACAGATGTCTTTTATGTTTCAGGGGTTTGTGGTGGCACTTCTTTACTGTTTCATGAATGGAGAGGTAGGCAAAGGGAGGGGAAGCTTGGATAATAAAAAAAGTCATACAAACATTTATCATAAACAGCTGCCCTGAGGTAAGACATAATCTTTGGAGTAAAAACCCCAAACACATTTTTTGGTATGGGTAAATAGCAGCATTGCAGACACATAAATTGTTTTGCTCAACAGGTCAACAAAAAAGCCTAGACATCTGTAACTTTCTGCAATTTCTATTTCCATGCATTTGTTTGCAGGTCCAAACAGAGCTGCGGAGGTGGCTGTGGAAGTGCCACAATCAAAGTCATCTCACACCAGCTAAGAGAAGCATCACTCAGATCACAATTCGGACCCATGGGGGGCTTGGGCTCCCAGCTTCTAGTGGCAATATCTCTTCTGTATGATTTCAGAGATCATTGATGAAGAAAATGTTTTGCAAAGGAAAGGAAAGGGGAAAAAATGAATCAGTCCTTGGAGCTGAACATGCTGATTACATTAATTCAACAACCCCTCTGTAAGAACAGGTTACCAGAATGAGCACAGGTGAGTGATTGAGGAAATGTATCAGGATACATTATACTGATGTCAGAAGCAGTTTTGGCTGTAGTTTAAGGATGGTGCAACATGAATTTCTCATCTGAAACACAGCGTGCTCGTTCTTGCACCATCTCCGATGGTGGTTGATTTGTAAGGATGTCACGGTGCCACAGAGGAAAGAGGAAAATCTAGAGACAGAGCTGGCCCTGCGTTAATGACTAAGCAAAAATGTTGAGGAATCATATTTAGCATTTGCAGACACATGACGACAAACCTCAGATGTTAATTTGTATGCCATTTTGAGTGCGCGAGCATGGTGACATTGCAGTAAAAATGCTAATAATAATGCTAATAGTAATGCTAATAAAAATGCTAACAGTAATGCTAATAATAAGAAGAACAATAATTGTTTTATTTAAAAAAATTGAGTTACAAACTTTCTAGTCTGGATGAAACCAGATGTGAAATGTACATGTGCAAACACAGTCGAACATCCTACAGTACATTAATTTCTGCACACAGACATTAGAAGAGCAAGTACCTAAAATAAAAATAATGGAAAAGATTAAGGAAATGTTATCCTGACATGACAGTATTTGATGACAGGTTCACCTCCAGTGGAAACAGAACTGGACAGAAGGGGAGTATGGTGTCACAGTGAGGAACTGAGTGGAAAAGCAGTTAGTTCTGTAGCGAGAGGAATGTAGAGAAGCTAAGTACTTAGCTTGTGTAGTAATGACAGATCAGAACTCCATGGTTAGCTCATCCTTCTGCTTCAGTTCCTGCGTTTCCTGGCAGAGGTAATCTTTTAACTGTGCGTATGCTGGCAGGCAGTAACAACACACTGTCATAACAGTGCTTAACAGCTGTTGAAGGTAGTGTACTGCAGGCTAAAAACAAAACAAGGAGCTAGGCTAACATTGACTCCACTCAATAAAGCAACCAAACCAGGTTTCAGGAAACGTGTCAAGTTGCTGCTAGCATACTGCTGTGGTCATTGTTTGAATAAAACTGACTGATTTTTCTACAGACGTTGTCTAGTTAATCCCCTTTTTCATTAGTACCTACTCGGATTGACTCACCTCGGCTCACCACGTCTTGACTTGGATCGACTGGTTTCCATTACAATGTTTTTTTTAACACCTAGTACCACCTAATGCGCATGGGGGTTGTTATAGAAACAGGGCTGAGCATTGGTAAATATACAGTTAATGTACAAAATTAATGCTACAACATAGGTGGACGTCAACGCAAGAATATACTAATATACTATAATATAGGGACCATGGCATTGAATTTTGTAGCCATTTCTCCTCGTTGCTGTTTTTTATTTTCATGAACAAGACACTCTCGAGACTCATTGAGTGATTCCCCTGACCAGCCAATTGGTGTCATGCAGTCTGACCACGTTACATTTTAGTACCTGCTCGGTTTGCTTGGAACCCTGGCCAACAGGTACCATTTAGTACCTGGTACCAGGTACTATGACCTAATAGAAAACCCTGAAAACTGTGGCGAACAATGACAAGTTGATCTGTGTAGGTACTAATGGAATTTTATTTTTTTTTTATCTCAAGCAGTAGTAATACTGTGAAAAATGCGACAAAAAGAGGAGACTGCGTCTACAAAGTATGAGTTGTGCCTTTTAAAAAATGTGGGCTGCAGTGCTGAGGCTCCTTGTTTAGACATAGAAATAGACTTTATTTATCCCATACTGGGGAAATTCATATTTTACAGCTGCACAAGGGAAGTGAATTAGGGAAATATTAGAAAAATACATAAAAAAATAATCTTGGCATTCAATTACACCCAACAACCTCCAGGAACCCCTAACGACCAGTCAGTTGGTCGGTGTGTTGCATCAATATGGAAGACAACTCTTGGGCAATTGGCTCATGACATGTGAAACCTCAATAGAGACAGCTGTGGAAACAATGGATTTGGGAAATCGCTAACATATGTGAAATAGTTCTGTGCTGTAAGCACCAGGTGTAGTCTATGCAGGAAACTTTTGAAGGACCACTCTGGATCTGTGCGCGCTTGCTCACTTAGCATTTTATTGACTGAAAAATATATTATGTATATCTATATATAATTTTCTAAATTACTGAAAACCAGAGAGGCCAGGAAAAGCATTTATTATTGCCATGAATTGGTACATTACGTCTTAACCTATTGGTTGGATAAGCCATTGGATCTGTGAATATTTATTTGCTGCTTTCCACATATTTATGGTGTTGTCAGATGTGATGAATCATAAGCATTTAATGTACTTGTAGCACTTAAAGAAATACCAAAATTTTTAAAGAGTGCCTGGCATTTATATAATAAAATGTCATAAAATGGTTGTGTTTAATGGGCTTGTTACCCACACTCTGACAATAGTCAAAAGTTTCAGCACAATAAAAGAGAGCACCTCTTATTTGTGCATTCAAGTGCTCCTCAGGTGGTCCAATTTTTGGAGTTGGGAAGTCATTTTTCAGAGTTCTGTGTGTTCATGTGCTTTTACAACACTTCCTCACACCAGGGTGTCAAATTATGCCTTTCTGTGTGATGTGCCTGGGGTTGCAGAAATGCACAAGATGTCTTTTCAGACTCTTTTGTTGTTCCAACTTCAGGGGATGTTCACATTAATTTTTTTAGTCAGTATATAAATTTTATAGTATGAGTACACACAAATACACATTGAGAATTGTACAACCATTAAGCCTTTGCATTTGTAATTATGTAATTTTTTTTTAAGCAGCAGTTTGTTAGATTTGCTTAGCATAAAGACTGGGAACAGCTTGCTTAACTATATTCTAAAGTAATAGTTCATCCACCAGCCCTGAAGTTAAGTTTGGTTTAACTTGATAAGCTGGATCTCAGCAGTAATCATCAGCCATCCAAGCTCCCTTCCCTGAACTTTTCAAGGCTTTACATTTAACAAAGCTGCAGAAAAATTAGTGAACAAAAAGCTGTACAGTATTGCAAGTGTATTTATTTTTTTCAAACCAAAAATGATAGTATCAGATTAACTACACAATATAATTTAAAGTCACAATTGATGTCAAACACTGTAATGCTTTAATTGTTGTTCTCACAAGTGAGTACTTGCATTGTCAATAGCTTGCGTAGTGAACATGTGCACAGTAATAGATTAACCAATTGTGGTTTTAAAAGTATTTCTCCAAAGACAGTGTTAAACCTGAAGCCAAATCTCACCTTCCTCAGAGCTAAATGTTCTGCCAATAGGCCTGATTCATGATGAATGTAAAACACTTCCTGTTGTCACAGCTGATATCTCAGCTACTGAGTCCTTCATTCTTCAGAGAGGTTTAACCTTCTATTGGCCTAATGAATAGATACAACTTGTATAATACTATACTATACTATAAAATACTACTAATAATATATGTTCTACAATATTAGCAGCTATACACAACAAATTGGAATGAAACTTTACTGAATAGAATAATTTAGAATAATTTATAAATCTTAGAAAATTTAAAATATAGAAAACTGAAATATATTATTGAGCTTTGGTGGTGCTCCTCATGAACTGGTACTCCAAATATTTTTTAGTGTAATGCTACTGAGAGCAAAAGTTTTATTTTTTCGCAATATTTTTTCAATTGCTTTAAATAAACAAAATTGCCCATAATAACTGACGGGAAATATTTTCTGTCTTCGAATTGACTTTTGCTCTAAAAAATTCTGCAGTCATAAACTGAAAGCCAACTTGTTCTAAATAATTTATTTATTTTTTTAAATAAAACATTTTGTCCAAATAAACCTTTAAATAATAATGAATAATAATAATTAACAACCCACCCCTCAGGTTACTTTAGCCCAGATACTAACAAAGATTGTTACTCACGCTGGGTGTTATCCCCAAAAATAGGTTATACGTGAAGTGTAAAAATCCTGTTATTCTGCATAGTTGTGACATTCACATCATAGGTGTGACTGTCATGGTGATTTTGGAGTCTTGATGATTTCTTTGATCAGTTCTTTTTCCAGGATGGAGTGATTGTACAGCATATTTAATGACTTTAAAAAACAAGAATAAGAAACAAGAATTAGGAGCACAAGTCTTAGGCTATTTTGGATTTTCTCTAATGGACACAGAGTCAAAAGTACACATTCAGATTGAGAAACATGTATACAATGACTTCAACCACTTAATATTTAGTGCTAAAAGAGTCTGATATGTCTTTTGACTTGATAAAGCAAAGACCTATTAACTTTTCATCAATAATCATAACTGACTACAACTGGTAGTTCCTCTTTTTGTTTGTTAGACAGCTAAGACCAAAACTCAGAACAATGGTGAAGTCCAAGAAACAATGAAGATCTAAAAATGAGAACATTTAAGCCATTTTTAAATGGCTCAAATGTTCTCATTTTTAGACGTCTGCAAATTCCAAGGTCATCAGTTAAAACAACTGTACATAAGTACAAGTTATTTGTATGTGTTATTGGTTTATCAGTTTGCCAAGATCTGATGGCAACAGGAAACACAAAAGCTCAAAGCTCAACCCTGGAAACTGTTAAAACACCAGCATCACTGTTCACAGTGAAGCCAGTATTACAATGCCTTAGCCTGAGAAGGTGCTGATCAAAAAGAAAGAAACCCCTTTTCCAAAATTGCCGCCTTCAAGCTTGACTGAAATTTGCATATACACAAGCAAACTGCCTTCTGGGGAAAAAGTTCCACGGTCAGATGAGATAAAGACTTAGCTATTTCGCCACGACGACAAGATGTATGCTTAGAGGAGCATGGTGGTGGTGCTCTGGGACTGTTTTGCTGCTAGTGATGCTAGAATATAACATCATCTGATATCAACAGCTAGAAGCTTGGACATAACTGGGTGTTCTAACAGGAGTGTCACCCTAAACTTGGATCTGGATCAGGTTTTTAAATGAATATAGCAGTAAGCTTGTGGAATGGTCTTTTTAAAAGCGCTGACTTCGTCCCTATTGAAAATTTGTGGACTAAACTTAAAGCCAAGTCCATGTCAGGAAACCAACTAATTTAAATGAACTCTACCAATTCTGTAGGTTTATCTTTGAGCTTATAGATGTACTTCTACCTTGTGTGAATAATTCTTATTTTTTTTAAGTCATTAAAGATGCAAGCTGCAATAATTTCATCATAAAAAAAGTACAATTCAAAGAAATCATTAAGGGCCCCAAATTGCCATGGCATTCACACCTAAGTGTATGTAAACTTCTTACCACCACTAAATGTAAATATGAGCACATCTTCATCTTTAAACAAAGTTTGAAATGAATCACACTCTTTGCAAGTACAACAACTTACCACAGACAATTTTATTTTGCAGTCAATTTTACACAACTGGAGACATGAGTGTTGGACACCAGAACGCTTGTTACACATGGCACACTGTCACAGATAGAACTTAACTTTGATGAAAGTTCATAGATATTTTTTCTTTATTAAAATGAGAATTTACTTATATATAAATGCTTGTCATTACATACACATGCGTACAGATTACAGTCTCCAACTTTCAAACACAGATACACGCTTACACACACACACACGCACGCACACTGAAAACTGGTACATAAAGAAATGTACAAAATCACAGCCACAAACACTACAGGTCTTAGTCAAGAGGTCCACCTGTGTGCCCAAAGTATGCATACATGATAAAGAAAAGACATCATTTTGTACACTATGGCAAATTTATAGCAGGCAACATTTAAGAGCAGCTGAGCGACAACAGTACATTCAATTCATTGGCAATCAAGACTTAACACACGCTCATAAAACCGGCTCAACAAGCACAACCGCCAAAGTAACAGCATCTTAAAACAGAGATATGCCACATAGAATAATTACAGTCAAAATTATTTTTTCATCAGTTTTAGAAACACTCATTTACTTTTTTTTTTTTTTTTTGCAGCAAGTTAA
>VUQR01011865.1:64637-92811 GCA_015108515.1 Hemichromis elongatus
TAAAAATGCTAGCAAAAAGACAAGATATTAGCTTGCTGTCCAGGAAGCTTCTTTAGCTAAGGGGGGGATCTCTTCTAGTAAAAAGTCACTTTCAGCTATTAGAAATCTACTAAGTATGGGAAACAGCCTTTTAGGATTATTCATAAATTATATATATTGTATTTTTGGTCTGGGTATAAAATAGGGAGTTAAATGAGGATCAGAGGCTGTTTCCCAAACCACTGGATGTAGCTTCTTTTTCTAGCATACAGTGTAAGTGTGTTCTCAATCTTCTATGTATGTATATATAATATATATATATATATATATATATTATATATATATATAACACTTTTAACAAAAATAAGGGGTTATCTTTGATACATTAAATATATAATGTAATATAATATGTTAAATAATTCTAAAATAAATGCAAGAAGAGGTTTGTGAAAAGCAGTGTGGTCTCTTTTAACCAAAATTTAGCCAAAAGCTACAGTGCTCACTTTTCCTGTAGTGCTAAGAAGCAAAACAAATTTCCTCTAATCTCACAGTATGTTTAAAAACCCACACAGTTCACAGTTCACTAAAGTGAAGGGCAGGAATTTGAGATATGGCATCACAAAACCCCCACTGATTTTTACATTAAAAAACAAAACAATGTTAATTTAAGTTTTAAATATGGACATTAATATTTTGGGCTTGTAAAAAAAACAGATGTAAAAAAAAAAGAATAAAAATATGGCATTTAAGCATCTCTATCCCCTATCCTACATTTCAAAATATGAGCAAAAAAGTGCCTGCCAAATTTTCCCACTCTCTGTAACATTTTACTGCCACCCTGTGGTAGACAAATACACAGCACAGAAATGGTCAAGGAGTCATTTTTACTCTTCTTTTTTTCACATACAGTAACAGCTTTGAGACATGGTCGTTTACATCTGAGCTGTTTAACACTCAGAGTGACGGCTGGTGATAGAAACACTTAAGCAGCAGCAGAGTGTTTGTGTTTAAAATCACACTCTCTTACACACTTTGTGTTTTATCTGTTGCAGTTGTTCCACCTCTAAAAATCTACTTGAATAAAATCATCTTCCCTGTCTGTTTTCCTCCCTTAATGGTCCACAAGCTGCAAAGATGATGCATTTGATATAATGTTACTTTTCAAAGATTGTGTCTGCTTCTTCAACTTCGGACAGCAACTTGTGTTTTTTGTTTTTCTCTAGAGTGAGAGACTTTGCTATGCATCTCCCACTCTCACCTCTTATGACACTACATTTATGGCACTTAAACCAAGAAACGCCACATAACTCAAAATAATGAAATCATATATTTGAACCACAACTATGTCTTATGCACAAAAAAGCATGTATACTGTACATATAGTCACTTTACATGACATCATTTCATGGAAAATAAATATACATCCTTATCTGTAAAGTATCATAAATTTGTTTTTTTAAAGATACTACATTCTTACAATCCAACTATGACGGTGCATAAAATAAATATGATGAAAAAATTATTTTTGTTTACATCATTTCACATTTTATTCTATTAAATAATTTCCCACCTGTACAATTATTGTTTCTCAGCCTGTTTGTGCACAGACAAAACAGAAAAATGGGCAAAACTCAGTGATTGTCAAGAGCTGTCACATTAAAGCATTTAATGTTGACTGTTACAACACTTGTTGTTGTTTTTTTGTTAGTTTTGAAGCCATTTATGTTTCACATTACTGCTAAAATGAAGTGTTGTACATAGATGATGGTTGTAAACCAAGAGCTAAATTAAGCAAATAAAAATTAATGAAAACTACTCAGCAGGAATCTTTTTACACTGTGTTAAAAACTGACAATCATGAGAAATTCGCCAATAAAGTTTTGAGACACACAATGAAAAAAAAACGCACATTTTTTTAAATCCACACTAAAATCCACCACTCTGTACATTCTTTGAAATGACTCGTTGCACCTTTAGATTACCTGTAAAAATGTAAAAATGATAGCTATTTGTGACCGTCTAGGCACTTTGGAATATGAGTGTAGGATGGTTAAAATTAAAGTATTAATAATTTGTTATGGCACAATGGTCTCACGCTCAGAGGAAAGAGATCAAGAGACAATGAAACCTGTAATGTTTAAGAGCATGTTGACAGCGGGATTCTCTCCCCTACAATAAAACGATGTACATTTAAAATCATGGCACTATGAAGAGCTTTGGGTGAAAGCATCCGCCATATGGCACATGTACTGTTTATGTTTACAGTCTGCAAAAAAAAAAAAAATTGATCTGAGAAGGGAAAAGGGGACTCGAGCTCCACTAGTAGAGCAGGCTAAAGGCTCTAGTTGGTTCAAATAGTAGGTCAGTGATTCCCAACCTTTCTGATCTGTAACCCCTTAAAATAAAATTAAGTCAACTCACAACTCATTATCACAATCTGTGAGGGCAGGCTGCTTATTTTAAGCCTGAAAATGAGGAACTAGAAGGAAAAAAAAAACAATATCAATGTCTACATTATAGCCAACATCTCACAGTCCCTCTAATTCAATCTAATCTTGTGATTCCCAAGGTTGGGAAACACTGCTCATTCATGTGTCTTTTATATATATTGTATATGTTTTTATTTTTCATTTCATACAAAAAATATTCCAGAATAGAGTGGGCAGGATCTTCTGGGTCCTCTGGATATGGGATGTAGTCTACAGATCTGGGCTCCAGTTCCTTTTATTTGAAAAGGTCATTACAATACTGTGTTATCCTAAATAAAGAAACTCTGATCTAGACACTAAAAGTCACTATTTACACAATCCATGAGTTGTTTTTTTTCTTTATATATAAGTTATATTTTGACATACTATGTACTTACGGCTGAAAGTAGAAAATGTTTAAATTCAAGACAAAACATTTAAACAATGAGCTTTTTTTTTTTTACAAGCAAGGCGAACGTTTGGTTGATAATTAACTTTGGGTTGTAATGAAATCCAGTCAGGCAACCAGTGTGGCACTTTGAAGCACATTTACTTTACACCAACAGCCAAATATGACCCCATACTTTATATTAAGCTATTTATTTCTTAAAATGTATTATTATTCTTATCTTAGTAGTGTGTCTTGTGGCACCATCTCCTATCTGAATGTAAATAAACAATAAAAGGGGAAAACATTATATAAATAGAGTTTAAATCAATAAAATTTAATTTAAGTTACACAAAAAAATAATTTCAAGTCAGTAATCATAAAGGTTCACAACCTAAAGTAGTCTAAGCTAGTGAGACAAATTAAATATATTATTTCAATATTAAATTATAAAGACATAAAATCCAGGTGTGCACCTCCAATAAATGTTTTCAGAAAAATGTATTTGCTAAAGGCGCAATAACTACATGCAAGAAGTTTGAGGGGCCACTTTGGTCTGCTCTGGTTGGTCTGATGTAGATAAGTGGAACGGCACCTTGAAGTTGATTCCAGCTAATCAGATGCTCAGGTCGGGAGGCTGATGTTGGCATTCTCCGCCAGCGGGCTCGACATGCGTATCTGCGAGCTGCTCTTGCTGAGGATCGACAGCTGAGTCCCGCCGTTCACTCCACTGCTGGCCAACGAAGGATGCCTCTGCTGCTTCAGGTCCACAGCAAAGTACCGGTTCACCGTCCAGCTGCGCCATTTCCTCTTGATCTCCGATTGCACCTTCAGGGAGAAACTTCACAAGGTCATTTTTAATGTACTTTAAGCTGTACCAGATCCATGAAAAGGTACAGTAAACGTGAGGTTTTTAGAAAACAGAGTTTACTAATATGACCTAAAGCAGCGGTCCCCAACCACCGGGCCACGGACCGGTCCGTGAGTCGTTTGGTACCGAGTTGAGGCTCGGGTGTGAAATTTATGGGTTTCAGGGTTTTTATCTGTTTTCATTTTTATTTTATTTTTTTTAATCGTTTTTTATCGTTTTATCAGTTTCCCTGGGTCCTGTTATGAATAAATTTGTTTTTTGGTACCAGTACTGGTTTGTTTTGTCGTATTTATCCACCTTAAAGGCCGGTCCATGTCAGACATAAATAAGTCTGTGGTGCAAAAAAAGATTGGGAACGCTGACCTAGAGCATTACAAAAACATGCACACATCCCATTATTCAAATTCTAAAGTTTTAAGTATCAGGACATAGTAAGAAAAAATCTGGTCCTTAGCAGGTATTAACATTAAGTAAATATGAATCATCGTGTTATTAATACTGTCACAAATTAAGCCAAAATGCAGACGTTGTGTATGAAAAACTATCTAGATCTTTTCTTCTTCCAGAGGAATTAACCGGTTAAGTAGCAGCCAGGTTTTACTAATTGACTGACCATAATTAATAAAAAGACATTTTGACTGATTTTCAGATCCGTGCATTTTCAGGAGGAAAGACATAAGCAACAATCTTAAAAAAGCAATTGCTGCTGCTATTCAATCTGGAAAGAGTTATAGAGACAACAATCTCAAGTCTATCGTTCTACAGTGAGAACAATTATTCAAAAGTGGAAAACACTTAAGACAGTTTCCAATATCCTTAACAAATTCACCCTAATGTCAGACCATGCAGTGCACCCCCCCGAGATCTTTATTGATCTCAGTCAGCATGTTAAATGGAAAAGATCATGACAATACAATCAGAAAAAACATTAAATATAGAAGAAGAATAGTTATTAGTTGTAAGGAGAAAGCCTCAGCTTAGTTTTGCAAAGCTGCATCCGAACAAACCAAAAGACATCTGGAATAAAGTGTGGAGTGTGTGTTTGTTCATCTGTATTCCAATAATTCTAGAACCTGGTAAGGACAAAATATGTTTAATTATGTCCTGATTTTTAAAATGTTCGAATTGAAACACTTTTTAAGATTTTTTTTTTTAAATGTTAATTTTTAAATTATAGCAGATTTGGGGAAAATATGGAAAAAGGTCATCAGTTCCTCAGAGGCCACACTTTTTTACTTTTGCATCATTTGCAGGTGCTTCATGGGAGAAGTTATACTACCTGTCCTCATATTTGCCCTACAACAAAAATATTGTAAATTATACACACATTATACACAATTTATTAAATGGCTATAAAATGTATATTAAGTTATATTAATATGGGCAGGATTATAAGCACGGAGAGGCATCCTGAAATTGCAAGCAAAATAAATATTATAAAAAATATTATGAAGACCTGAGCATGTATATGAATAAATAAGGGGGAGCTTACCTCTCCATTAAGGAAACAGTAGAGGACAGCTACCACAAAGCCCTGAGGAGGAGGATGGAGAGAATAATGAAAGAGAAATGAGAACATTAGCTTGAGATGCAGCTTAATCTAACTGTGTTAATACATATGTTTTAATATAATCAATGATAACTTATAACAGCTGTGCTATATATGTTTGTATGTTTGTTTGTATACGGTATGTATATATGTTTAGATTAGAAAGAGGAAATCAGTGACTTCAGTTTTTGCTGTGGTGCAGAAATTCTTCAAAATTCACATCATACAGGTTTCTACAATATTTGGGATGTTGAATGTGTATCAAAATACATTATTTGGCAAAACTGGCCACCAGCAGTTAGTAATGGTTATATTTAAATCTACCATTCAGCATTTTATCTTTCTCATCAAATAAATTTAATACGCATAAAAGAAATGTTCAACATTCCTGAGAAGGAGCACTTCCTGGATTCAAACTGCTTCTGTTTAAGGTGTTCTTTGAAAAGGATATACAAAATTTAAAATGTCTTTCTTCTTGCGTCATGGCCATATTTAGCCTAAAACACACAATCCTTCATCAGCAAGTGAAAAAGAGTTCATGAATACACTGGAGCTTTTCCAGTGATGTTCCACCAATAGGAACCTTCCACTTATAGCGTTCCACCAATGGTAGGCTTCCACAGGGGTGGAGAGTAGAATATTCTACCAGTGAAGCTCCACCAATAGGAAGAGTCTTGAAAAACTGCACAGATGCAGGAGCCCTAAAGGATATCATCACCAAGCGCAAATATGAGACCTGATGAAGGCTTGTGTGCCGAAATGTATGGAGTTTTTTTTTAGGCTAAACACAACCGCAACACATTTTATACGCCTTGTAGATTTTTGATGATTTAGCACAAAATAAATCAGCAAATAAAGCTAAAAGGTTAACCTGCAATAGAAAGATGATGTCAGCCGTGCCTGCTTTTCATTAGAAAAAGGACAGACCTAGAAAAGCCTATCATGCACTCTAGACATTAGATTACAGCCAGTATAATTGTGGCTCATTATATCTACACATAGCTTTACTTTAACAGTGGCAATTGTCTGTAAATGTGTTCCTCAGTGTGCTGTCAAAAATGCAAAAAACACAAAAGAAATTGACTAGGTAGCATGTTAGCTGATTACCCCTAATGGCATCTTATTGGATGAAACAAACAAAATAATTTAAGATGAGTCATTGAAGACATTTTTGTCTTTTTTTTTTTTAAATCATTACTGATGCTGATCCTTCACTGATAAACAGATTTCTTCCTGGCATAAGAGACAATATAGAATAATTGTGTCCATTTATTTTATGCTTTTATAAATCCAGTTCAACTGCTGCAGGGCTCATTTTAACAGCATTGTGTTTAACTGCATGTAGCTTTATAGCATTTATTTGTTATCCTTACTGCTTAATGTGCTGCCCAATATTATTTTCACAGTTTCCCAATTGCTTCCAGTAAAAAGCCTTTATGGGGTATGTGCTTAGCTCCTCTTCACTTTTCATAGCTGTTGATAATGACTGCA
Source organism: Hemichromis elongatus (assembly GCA_015108515.1). Taxonomy (NCBI): domain Eukaryota; kingdom Metazoa; phylum Chordata; class Actinopteri; order Cichliformes; family Cichlidae; genus Hemichromis; species Hemichromis elongatus. The sequence goes on from VUQR01011865.1 coordinate 71,384, forward strand.
GAAGATAACTTTTGGATATGACACTCTCCTTAAGAGCCTGCTTTATCTTGTACATGCAGAAGATTTATTGTCCCATTATGTTCTCTCATTCATCATCCGGCATCTCTTCTTTAAATAAAACTGGATGATGAAGGAGCTGCAGGATCGTACCTGGAAGGATCCAAGGCCCAGCTCGAACACAAGCCTCTCCCTCTTGCTGACATCTTCAGGTGAGAAGGCAAACACGGTGTAGTGAATACCAAAGAGAGGGATGAGCAGGAGGGTGGAGCGTGCCAGACGCCTGAACAAACAACAACAAACAGTGCAATGAGATTGAGTGAGACACAAATCAAAGTTGTTTTATTTGTGAATTTGCTGGAGCTGGTCAAGTGATGCAAGAGATGTACTGCTGATGTAATGCTGTGCCACATTTTACAGCTATACTGTTGTTTAAATGTTCATTAAGCCACAAATTTAAATATATATATGTAGATATATATTATGTATTAATCCTCAGCTTTCTATAAAAAAGGGTACTTCCTTAAATAAATACTTAAAGTGTTTGAAGTAAAGGCTGGTGAGATTCTGTATTTTTCCTAATGTCAACAAACCCACTGAAAAGACCAAAACCAACAATAAACTGCTTAGTTGGAGTCTAAAGCCCCTCATTTTTATCCAGTATGTGTAAAATAAGATCAATGATATGGTTCTTTTTTAAAATATATTTTTTTAAACGAGCACTACAGTTTACTTTCAATTCCACATACACAGTCATGCATAAATAAATGCTTAACCCAGTTTTAGTGACTAAAAATCAGCATTATCCAGCTGTTTAATCTATATAATTTTAGGTAAAAAGTAGTTCACCGGATTTGTTGACAGTCAGAAAAATAGAATAACACCAAACATCCTTTCAAAGCCTTATGATTTAGGTTTATTTGAATGAATCAGGGTTTTTTTTAGGTCAAATTCTCTCAAGAGACCAGCAAGAACACACTCAACTGCCGCCCTGTTTGATGCTTCATGGTAGTCACATGAAGCTGTGTCATTACACTGTGGTGTGTATCATGGAGCCAAAAACACTGGCTGACGCACAATATCAAAAGCACAATACAGACAAACATTTGGTGGACACAACTGTGCAAAACAGGGGTTTCTACAGTGCGGTCCAGTGGTCGCCAGGGGTCCTTATGAAATAGTTTCATAACTAGAGTTTGACTCATTTTCTTGCTGCGAGTTACAGGAGAAGCTCACCCTGTAAATCTGTACACTTACTGTGACTCTTACTTAGCACCTAAAGTGGAAATGGAAACACTGTAGACTGTAAAAAAAAATCTGTAAAAATAAAAATATAAAATGCAGGAATTTTCTGCATACTTTTTTCTGATTATAAACTTGCACTGTTAAATTGTTTTAACTGTGCAAGTTCAGGTAACACAATCTTACATATTTAGATATATCTAAATCCTCACAACCCATTATTTAACACATAGTTTACGTTCAGGTAAATATAGACAAACTATTTTGGCAGTTTATGGTTTAAAAGCATTTAGTGTGGTTATACTGTTCTCATTTTCAGCTGTGTTGAGAGGTGTTGCTCCTATCATCCAACTCTGAGCAAGAAAACAAGTAAACAAATCCCCAAATTTCTAATTTTTGTAGTTGTTTTATCATAATGTAAGAAAATATGCAACTAATAGTAACTATTATAATAAAAACCAGCACCAGAAGTATAAATCTAAACAAACAGAAATGAACTTTTAATGAGTCCTTTAATAATTTATTGATTAGAACATTTTCCAAGGCATGAACACTGATTAGATTTGGTCTGTTTTGTAAGTGAGATAATGCATTTCTGAGTCTTCACAATTAAAAAAACAACAACAACAAAAATAAAACTTTAAGAGCCCCTGGTGTAAGATACAAACACACACACGCATGCAGTCAACACAAGACAGAAACTCACACACACACACGCACACACACACACACACTTACAGTGTGATGGTGGATAACTCTGACATCCTGCACGAATGCTGAACAGCCTGTGTGGGCTCACTGAAGCATTTCTGAGCACAGCTGCTACACAGCACAAAGACAACACACAATACAACAAAGACAATGTCTTTAGGGACACAGACGCACAGTCTCACGCGCACACACACATCTCCACACTCGGTCACGCACACTCAGGTCTAAGCTGAAAAAGACAAAAGTATTATCTGCTGGGCCACCAAAGATACTATCTGGTGGGAGGGGAGTAGGAGTGATGTCTGGATACAGTACAACTCCATAATGAGGTTCAAACGTCCTGACACTGGGTTCTACAAATGAATCTGATATTGTAGAATAATCTAGGCAGACATATCACAGACTTTATTACAAAACATTTCTTATGGCTAAAAATGGCTAGATTTACATGTTTGTGACACTCACAAGAGAGACAATATCCTTTGTGCATCATATGCCTTAAATACATTATTGTGTCTCTGTAAAAATATCACCCAGCTTTTAATATACAGATAATTCTTTTTGTAGGATCAGTTGGTTGTAGGTTTTGGTCTTTTAGGTCTTTTGATGCTAATTTTGGGATTTTTTGACGAGATAAAAAAATGTAAGCGCGCCAGCCTTAACTTAAATTTCTGAATCCTAGCACTGTGAGTAGCAGGGTTGCAAGATCTAAAAAAACACAGCAATCAATTTTATTAAAGCATAAATTCTTTATACAGATTTTGACATTTCTCAACTCAGTTTTAACCCCACTGATTGTAACTTACAGGTAAATGCTCGATTCATTTCCTCCGATATCAGGGGACTGCAGCTTCTGGACCAGGATCACGATAATTCCAATGAAAAGGACGAAATTGATCTGACATGAAACATACAAATGTTGTACGATGAAACAGAAAATATTGCCACTGCAGTCAGTTAAGCATGAGCTCTTTCCCTGCTGGTTGCCTTTTAAAGCTCAATCACATGCTTGTCTACAGAAAAAAAATTTTTTAGTTTTGATTCACACCACATTAAGATTGACAGGATTTAAACTGAGGCCACTGTAGGAACGCCTTTGGCATTTAGCTTTTGGTATTGCAGTTGAGCTGTAGCAGCAGGTGATCACGTTAATGACGAAAGGAAAACTGAATGAGCAACCAGCAAGTGTCATACCATTATGGATGCCACCACAGGTCCTTTGATCACCCACCAGAGGGCAGTGTTCTCATTCGTATCCCAGCATCTGGAGGCCAACAGTACATTTCAGTAACCACACACCATGCTTCAGACATTAGGTCATGCATAACCTCATATAGTTTGCTGAACAGCGAGACAGGTTTCAAATATAAAAAGCCAAAAATTCAAATGAGAGAAGAGGATTTAAAATGAAAGGAAACAATTCTCAATAACAGCGAATGAAAAACTGAGTTACAAACTTAGCATAATACTATCAGATGTGTTTTTGTTTTCTTACACTCATATTACATCACATATTGTGCTCAAAAATGATGAAAAGGGATGCAATAACAGAGAACTCAGGGGCTTATTATTGTACCCAACAAAGCAAGAAATTTCATAATGGCAAAATATTATCATTATTGTCATCAGTATTTTATTAGTTAATAAGAACAGCTAAAACTTCTCATGTAAATACCACCAAACTCTATTAATATCAGTTAAAACACTTACATTAATTATATTATTATTATAATTAATGTAATTAATATATATATTCATTAATGAAATTATAATATAAGCAACTATTTTCACATGTAAAAGCATTACAGATGCCAGTGTTCACACATAAAAAATTAGGAAGTACCAAAAGGAAAAAAATGATTAAGGTCATTGTAAAGGTAACTAATATTATAATCTGTTGTAATATTATCTAATATTATTGAACAATTTATGTAATAATGTCAAATTATTTAATATAATATTAGAAGACCAGTGTTAATAAATACTGATGGATATGATATTTACTCCAGTCCTACAAGTCCTGTTTGAAATGTATTAATAATGAATCACATATTGGCTGATTCTGAAATCTAGAGAATAACTAAAACAGTAACTACAAAATCAAATAAATATTGTTGAATTTTATGCATAATATCTGCTTCTAAATTACAGTGGAAAATTACTGTATAGCAGAAAAAAGATTATATGCACTTAGTTTCAGTGACTAGAGGTTGGGAAGATGAGTTCAGACGTACCCAGTGTCATGAAAATGGAGCCTCAAAACAGCCCAAACAGTCACACAAATTGTGGGAGTTCCTGTAATCGTGAATAAAAAACAGAAATAAAAAAGAGGAAAAAGTAGAACAGAAATAAAATGCACAATCTTAATGTGACTGCCATATTTCCTGCTAGTGAAATCTCATCTTTAGACATAAATATAAGGAATCAAAAGTAATCAACCAATTTCAAAAGGCTATATTTTTAAAGTAATGGACAAATTTAAAATACATGAAGACATGTTTTTCCCTCCAGACGCACGGCTTATGTTAAAGTCAAGTCCAAGTCAAATATGTCTAAGATTCTTGCAAAGATGTCTGAAGACAAGCCCGTGAAACTCATGACTCTCCTCTATCTAACAATATGTGTTATGGCTGTGGAATTAAAGCACTTTGAAATTCAATGCTTCTTTCTGATATACCCTGTATTAAGGGTTACAGTCACAATCAGCAGATGAAAATGATTAGAGTATTTCCCTACTTCAGCTTTGTTTTGCCAATATTCAAAACATTTGATGGCAAATTTCACTAATCTCTCAAAGGCAAACAAACTGCTATAAAACAGTTTAAACAAGACCTCAAGGACTTGAGAAAGTAAATACAGCTTGCTTTCTTTTTTTAATCCATTAGCAAAACTATACAATGCAGAAGATCTGTTTTAGTTTACATTTTATATTCCTTTGTCTGTTTTACTTGAAAACTCTGAATTCATAATGTACAAAGAATGGTCTGACGTACAAAATTTTAAATGGTAAACAGCACAGATGTTAAAATTCACAGTCTGATTATTAACTACACTCACTGCCTGCATCATTTGGTGCATTTTTTTAGTACTGGGTTGGATCCCCTTTTGCCTACTGAATGTCTTTCATACTTCATCCCATGGAATTAACAAAGTACTGAGACTTTGGTCCATATTGACATGATAGCATCAGGCACATTTGTCATCTCATCATACGTGATGAGAATTTCTCATTCCGCCAAATCCCAAAGGTGGTCTGTTGGACAGAGATTTGATTACTGAAGCCATTTGAGTACAGTGAAGCTACTGTCATGTTCAAAAAACTAGTTGGAAATGATGGAAGAGGCCATCAGAAGATGGGTGCACAGTGGTCATAAAGTGACTGACATGGTTAGCAACAATACTCAGTTTCAACAATGCTCAGTTGGTACCAAGTAGTCCCAAAATGTCCTCCCCAGCATTACAACACCAGTAGCGTCAACCGTTCATACAAGGCAGAAAGGATCCATGCTTTCATGTTGTACCATCCAAATGTTGCAGCAGAATTTGAGAGTCATCAGAATGTGAATTGTTTCCTCCTGTATTTAGTCTTTTGCTGCTGTAGCCCATCTGCTTCAAGGTTTGATTCAGAGATTCTCTTCTGCATACGTGATTTCTAACAACTGTTTATTTGTTGTCTTCCCATCAGCTCAAAGCAGATTGGCCAATTTCATTCTGACCTCTGGTATCAACACGGCTTCTGAAACACTCAGACCAGCCTGTCTGGCACCAAAAATTACCATGCCATGTTCAAAGTAACTTAAATCATCTTTCATCCACATCCTGATGCTCAGTTTAAACTTCAACACATCATCATGCCTACATGCCTAAATGCAGGGAGTTGCTACTGTATATTTGAATTAGCAAGCTGTTAAACAGGAATATATAGTAAAAGGAATGTAATAGTAATAAAATGGCCAGTGGGTGTAAATTCGTCACCACTTTATCCCAGTAATGAGTATCAAGCAAACATGTCTACTTACCCCACCCAACAATGGTATACCAGTAGAAGTAGCGTCTCTCGGGAAAGAAAGTCTCCACCAGCAGAGTGAAGAGATACAGACCTTCAATGAACAGCCAGAAATAGTTGGACATGACACAGTAATGGAAGAAAACCATCACTGCTTTACATGCCACCTGCATATGAAGACACATTAGGAGATAAGCTGTGAGTACCTATCTGCATGAAATGATTATTATGTTAGAAAATTCTGTACCATTATTACTATAAACAAGAAAAATAATCTTCAAAATGTCAGTGAAGTTAAACATAATAACCTTGTTTCTTCTGCTCTAAACAAAAAATTCATATTTAATTGGTCAGTCTTTATTGAAAAGCAATAGACCCCAAATGTCAGAGTGACATTATCCATGTAAACAACAACGCTACACTGCACAGGACAGTAATAACCCTAAATATTTAGCACAACCTGATGAGCTAATACACAAACGATCTCCCCCAGCAGCAGGAGCGAGTCACCTACATGCCAGGCGAAGTGTCATGTGATGACACTGTGTTAATGACTAAAGTTCATATTCACTGTGAGGTCAACCAATTACAGGACTGATCTGATTCTCTCTATCGCCATGACAATGACCTGCGATCACCATGGCAACAGGGTAAAGGGTGTGAATTCTGGAAATAAAAAAAAAAAAAAGAAAGAGAAAAAGGGCAAAGTAGCCATTGATATGTTAATAGGACTCTAGCAGAAGATTTGCACCAGTCTTGCTAAAGCCATTAGCGCACCTAATTAGGTTTATTTATCATGGCTGCTTAACAATAGCAAACAATGTATTCTTATCAGACAAAGGCTAAGAGCTTGTTCTGCATTTGTAATCAGGGAGTATTAGTCATCTAATAGCATGTTTGCTTTTTGTAAAATTTGCATCTGATTGAAGTTCTTTCAAAGGTGAACAGCAAACAGGAAACGCTGGAGGAGACGTATTTCTCAGGCTTTCTCAAGCTCTCGCTGTATCTCAAACAAAACAAGCCTGGCTACTTTTTTATGCCTGTTTTCTTTATAACCTGATTGGCTGGATTTTGATCCACCTGATAAACCAGGAAACCCATTTGACTGATTCTAGTGTGTATTTTGTCAGACTAGGGATTGTTTAGAATATTAAAGCTTCAGCTTAAACCAATCAGCTTTAAATGAAAATTAATGATCTAATTAACCTTGAAGATTGAAAATGACCAATTTTTCATTAATTACTAAAGAAGCAGTCGTGATTGCTTCCCCTGGTAGTGATTAATACCACCCGCAGCAGGTGAAGTGTGTATTATGGCCTCTAGATGCCCACACAGTATATATATAATATATGGTTGTTGTTACTGACTGTCTCCGTGAAGCAATGGTTGCTGTCTTCCTGAGCGTACAGCACGCCGTCCTTGATGAAGACTGAGATGGCTCTCAAGATGAAGGACACAAACAGATTCATGTGAATAAAGTTTCTGGTGCAGTGGAGCTTCCTGGAGAGAGGAGAAAGGACATATACACATCTTTATCTTGTCTTTACATCTGTGCTCTGTTTAACCCTTTGAGCTCTGTGATGATTTATAAACTACCACATGAAACCTCGTGGAATTCAATCTGAAAGCCTGTTCTTGCAACTTTAACCAAAAATCTCTGAATGTGCCATGCTTGCAAACCTAAAAATGCTGACGAGCATTGCTTTAATAACAGATAAGGGCTGATCCCAGAACGGGGACCTTTAAGATAGAAAAGGTTAAAACTGCAACTGGATATTATTGGTGTCTTTGAACCTTGTGATTTATGGTTAAGTGGCTTTAAAAACCACTGCCACACCGTTCTGATCGCGCATTAGGGAGTTTTAGGTTTGACAGTTTCCCCCACACACACTGGCCATTTGTGTAGCAATAAGAATAGCCAATAGAGAAGTTTGCATTTTCTTCTTAAGCTCAAAGTTTTACTTTTTGAATAACTAAACGCAATCCAATAAATGCCTTTTAGACTAAACTGTCTGTAAAATGTGCATCATTACCTTCCATGATTTTAACCTTTTAGTCTGTGAGTAAAAACAGGGTTAATTTTAAAGACTCAAAGCTGTCATTAAGTCTGTCATTGAAACTAAAAGTATAGAGCCAGAACCTAAAGAACCTAAAGATATTTATTTTTCACAAGTATACATAAATATAATGATTTATATAATGATCAAAGCTTCAGGTAAAATTGATCAAAGTACAGTAATTATCATTTCTTGGACTAATGATATAGATTTTTTTCTTGAATATTTGATACACCAAACACACAAAAAAGCTATTTTTTAAAATAAATGTTGACACTCTTTTTGTCTGTTATCTAAACTGTTAAAAAATTGTGAACATATTTTTCCTATCAAAGACTGATAGTCTGTCCAGGTTCCAACCCTTACCTATGGTTGTGTGATCTGAGCAATGACAGAAATAGTAAGGTCACAAATACAATGAAATGAAATGAGGTTCTTCACTAGGGTAGCTAGGCCTGAACCTGTCGCGGACATGGACAGCTGTGGAGACATCACAGCGGCATATTCAGCTCTGTTACACTACTTTGAAGTCTGCTTAAAATACACTGCCTAGGGTGCATGCATAGTTGGTGCATTGTAATGTAAAGTCTCCATGGATGAGTCCCAAGAAACCTGGCAGGCACAAGAACATCTGCAAGGACCCTCGTGCTCACTGTCTGATGATGAAATTCATGTCACCAGGACCCAAGCAGACTCAAAATGCTTTAATCAAAGTCTTAGAGATAAGTGAAGACCCCGGACATCTGAAGGGAGCTCAGAGTAGAACGGCTACTCTCTTCTGTGTTTGAAAGGAGCAAGCTGAAGTGGTCCGGGCATCTGGTTAGGGTCCATATTGGACATCTCCCTTTGAAGATTTTCAGGGCATGCCGAGATGCTTGAAAGTGTTGCTGGGATGAAGGACGTCTAGAGTGCACCCTGCTTAGCTTGCAAACACGTTACCCTCGTTCATGTGGATGGATGGATGGATGGATGGATGGATGGATGGATGGATGGATGGATGGATGGATGGATGGATGGATGGATGGATGGATGGATGGATGGATACTAAGAAAGCTCACCTGAACCTGCAGAGAATGACCATGGCTGTGGTCAGAGACACAAGTGATGTACTGTAGCCGACTGTGTAGAGGGCTTTGACCGATGCGTAGTACGTAGTAGTGTTGTCATAGAAGAAGCAGACATCTAAATAGTGAGGGAAAGGCTCTGACCATCCATATTCGGTACAGTTACGACTGACCTTCCCTATTTCTGCAAGTAAAAAAGCATGTCTGAATAAAACTGAGCTGAATGAAAATAAACTTAATGTTTAAATAAGACTATCCAAATATGGTGTTGCCACTCACCATCTTCAGAGCCCATGTAGTCATGAACGAGCTCTGGACAGTTAACCTCCACAACCTCCCCAACATTGGCTGCTTGCCAGCAGGTAAGATTGTCCCACATCCAATCACATGCTGACGGGCAACGGAAAGCAAACAGAGCAACACATGTGGTCAGTGTGAAGCTCTTTTTGCTAGAAAAATGCAAAGGAAATCGTGCAGACACTAATTCAACAACTAAGAATACAGGGAAATTAAAACAATTTGTGGTAAAACAATTCAGTTTTTAAAGATATCTCGGATTTTCATAGCAAAATGATTGGAACCAAGGAAGCAGCTTTCAAATGTTATGACCTCTCTTAACCAATCATAGATCATTTTATTACTGACCAGTGTTACTACTTGACTAAAACAAGGCATTACCCCTTTGAAAAGTTCTTTCTCCACATGCTCCTGATGGCTCCATCATAGTTATCTCAGACACACACATCTTAAAGGCAAAGGAGCTAAAACATCTTGTTTCAGAGAATGGACAGTGAACAACTATACAAAGGCCCAGTCTAGGTGTGAATCATTTAAGAATAAAAATATGTGAAAAAAATATAAGAACTTAAAATGATTGCAATGGGTTCCCTTTAGTCTTTTAGCTCCATTTTTGGTCTCCTCCAATTCGTGAAGGAAAATTCATGTGGCTCTAGCTGCTTAATACTCCACTGTGTTCACCAGCTGTTTTGTGTGTGTGCTGTTGGACTCTGAGCAGATAGTGTACAATGTGTTTTTAGAGCACTGTTACTGCCTGCTAGGGCAGAAAAAGACCAGCTATTTGGAGCAGTGAGTGTTTGGAGGAACAGTGAATTTGTGAGGTAAAAGTCACTAAAGCTCTGATCTGCTACACATAATTTCATATTCAAGTTTTATTGTCAATGGATATATATATATTTTTTTACTATGTAAGCATTAATTATAGCTATTTTAACTGTAACGTAAATGTGTATTTTGTGCTTTTTGCCACCTTTTATGCTATAAATGTAGTCACTGGAAAGACCATTAAAGAGGATGTTGAGGAAAGAGGTAGGCACAAGTAGCTGCATTTATCAACAAAAATGTACTGTCAGAGCAAAAATGACAGACTTTGGTTGGTCTAACATTTATCTGTGCACAGACACACCCATGAGAGTATCAGCCCTCACTGTCAAAAGAGCTGACAAACGATTCTTGTCCAACCAGCAGCAGAAAAAAGCCCATCATTTCACACTGTAGGGCTGATGCTGTTTTAACAGTTTGTGTTCCTGTGGAACCAAAAAACTCACTCAGTGATCAGGATAATGTCAAACAACACACAAAATCTGGAAATCGTCAGGAAACAGAATAATTCTATTGTTCTCCACTCTTGCCTGAAAAGATCTTCCCTGGAAATTATGTCCATATGTTACCCTGAAAAATGTGAATATAGCAATGGGAAAGGGTGACAGTGTGATGCCCTCCCTGGTTTTCTTGCCTTCTTTTACAGTTATACTCTCTTTCTGCAGGGAAATGGTGAATGGTTAGGTATAGGTTTTTGCAAGCTGTACCTTATAAACAAGCATCTCTTTAGGTTTTTGTAGGTTTAACATGATACAGTTAATTCCCCTGGTATCCCATTTGAATCAAGCTGGAAGCAGACAATTTCCTAGCTCATTTCCATTTACTGGTTTCCACTTTGTTTTGATCTTCTATTCATGTGTCTCAATGCTTGACTCATGCTCAACATTTTCGCATTTTTTATTTCTGTCTGTCTTTCTCTCGGCTTACATTTCTTCTCAATTGTTCCCCCTTTTTTCTAGTTTATGCTTGGACAGTTTATAATGCTGCAGAGTCAGGCAGAAGTCTGATTTGAGTGTCTTTGTGACTGGGGGTTATCTGTTCATGTGCATATGTGTGTTTGTGCATGTGTCCTATGTGTTTGCAATGCTTTCTCTACTCTGCTTGGCTCTCTAATCTGTTTTGGTTCTGTCTGGTGAGCTGGACACAAAGCCAATTACCTTTAAAAGGGCAAATCTGAGCCAAATGAGCTGCACTGAGCTACAGAGGTAACTGGCTTAATAAAGCTCCCCGTCCCTATCGTACGCAAAATCTCACAGTATGCTGAGTGTTTGCCAGGCTTCAAAAATTCAACATGAAAATCACACATCACACATTCTGTACTGTTCATGTAAGTATAAAATACATTGTACAAAAACACATGGCTGGATTCATAAAACTGGTATAATTTCATTTTCTGAAGCAGATTCAATCAACTGGTTTGACTTCCTAAAGGCCACGGCAGTATTATTAAACATTTGCAGTGCAACATCCACAGATAATTAATTAGTAATGAAAGAAATGTCGGATTTCTGCAAACCAGGCAGTTTTATTTTCTCACAAATTATTTACTGTCAGCAAAAAACAGCAGGACGGCTTTTTTTAAAGCGAGGGGAGGGTCAGTTAAAGTGTCAAGGCTGGCTAATGTGTGTCACTGTGATCTAAAAACTGAAAGTTAAAAACAAAAATAAACAAACTGCTTGTGTTGCAGAGCAATGAGGGAATAAAATAATAACAGAATGCCCAATTACTACAATACAATAAATAAAAGCATGATAAATGAAAGATGCCCAATTTGACCTCCTAAGGAGTATTATCAAAATCTGCACAGTCCAACATCCACAGATAACCTAATTAAAAGGAACTGAAACCAGCAAATCATCTTAATTGAGACCATTTTTGTTAAAATCAGTAAATTTTCTATCAGTTTACTGAATTATTGATTGTTTGTTTAAAAATGAATTTTTATCAATCAGAAATAAAAGGTCATCACAACAGCTTCCCTATGCTTTCTCTGACTTGTCGTTTCCTTGTTCTCATTTTTCTCTTTGCTTTTTCTCAAACCTCCCGTCGGATTTCTGCAAACCCGGCAGTTTTATTTCCTCACAAATGATTTGCTGTCAGCAGAAAGCAGCAGGACGGCTTCTTTTAAAGGTCTGGAAGGAGACAGGGATTGGTTAAAGGCTGGCCAGTATGTGCTACTGTGTGTGCTACAAGAAAATTGAAAGTCAATCACAAAAACAACAACATTGTTAATGTTTCTGAGGACTAAAGGAATAAAATAAAAAACAGAATGGCTCATTTTACTCATTTAAGTGTGATAAATTATGCTCACATTTGCTTATAAATGACAGTTCTACTTGACAACCTCATACTGACAAAGCGAAAACACTCAGATAAAAACAGACTGAAGAACTTAATGCAGTTTGCTGTGCAGCACACAGGGAGACTACAGGGCCGACCTTTAAAATCTACAGATGAAAAATGAGCTGACCTTATAGCTCCTCTCCTCCTTAAATTTGTTATCTTACGCTCTAAATCTTTTACACTTTCTTTTTTGTTTTTTTTGTCTTTTTCATGGCTCCGTGGCTGTCAGCAAAGCCCTAAGTCACAGTGCAGTCTGGGATTTGCAGTCTGGTGCACAAATTTCAAGCAGCAGGAGACCTGTAGCAGTTGCTAATGAAAACCACAATCCATAGCCAAGAAAATAATTGTTTCCAGGGCCCACATAACAAATTTCCTGTGGTTTTTCTTCATAAAAGGGACGTGGGAAAATGGAAAAGCAACTCAAGGAAAAGATTTTTTTCATTACTCTATATGACTGGCCTTTTGAGGTAATGCATTTGCAATGTGAATCAGAAATACAGGTCCATTAATCTTTCATCCTTACATGTCCCTGCATGACCTTTTCAAACATGAAAAATGCCAGATCATTAAGTATAAAAACAAGCCTGTATTCCATTAATTCCCATTAAGCTATTCATGACTTTCATCTGCAGATGTGTGTTTTTGGAGCTAACCAAGGCATAGACCACTTCATTCACAGCAGCACAGATATGAAAAGCAGCATAGGAAAACGTTGCATACCCACACTTGGGGACACATCCTCACTTACCATATTCTTCTCCATCTGATTTGTGCATTGTGATCCTCTCCATGCATTTGTCATGTTCACGCTTTATTATGCAGTGCTCAGACTCGGAGGCCACCTGAAGAAAACACACAACGCACACATTGATGTGGGGAGACTCAGGGAAAATAGTCCAGATCGGATGCATTTAAGAGACGTTGCTTGACTATTATAATAAGACCTATTTTAATAAAATGTCCTCTTGACTCTTATCCTTTTTGCCTAAGAGTAACTATCTAAATTTGGGAATAATCTTCCAACACAACCAGGGATTGCGACAGTGGTTCCAAAATTACGGTCCTTTAGACATCCTCTGCTAACCACTAAAACCAAAGCCCATTAAAAAGGCACACAAAACACACCACTCTGGAGTAAACAAGATATCATCTCCCTCCATGATGCAGTGAGGAAAGCTATTTACTCGGAGGCAGTAGGCTTACAGTATGTCTGTCAACCTCTCTGTTGATGTACCCCCGCACTCTCCCTTAAGGCCAATCTCTATTTTGCACCTTTAGCTTTCTTGCAACCCTTCCTTCGCTCTCACGGTGAAATGATAGGTGTAATGTATCCCAGCCTTCTGAGCCATGGCTGACTCATCACTCTATCGCCCTCCTCTTCAATATGAATTCACTTTAGGCATCGGTACTGAGATAAGATAGGTCATCAGCTGACTGTAAAGATGTCCTAGGACTCACTTCCTTTCTTTATCTTTTAGCACAAGAGCAGAATTTTGAAACACTTCAGGAATGATGTTAAAAATTATTAGAGCTATCCGTTCTCTGGTACATTACCATTTAGAGGGCAACAGTTGTTAAATGCAAATAATTTCTCCACCTCCAAAAAATAAGCAAGTAAGAAAACCCCACTTCTTCATGTCGTCACAACTGTTTGGTATTCTTTAATAAAATCAGTGGTGTGTTTTAAAGAAAGACCTCTCTGTACCCATTGCAAGCATTCATGTTGCTAAGCAGCAGGTTACCAGCCAGGAGTCAGCATACAGTGTAGGCAAAGATTCAGAAATGAGAAATAATTGGATGCAGATGACTAATAACTGTTTGGCATGAATGCAGAAAGGCCTGTAAGATGACAGTATGAAATGTGCTGTTTATTCCATTTCAAGTAACTCACCTGTTTTGTGCATGTGTGTATGTATGTGTGTGTATGTGAACCGCTTCCTGTTCCCAAATAAGCTTTAAAATTGTAAAATTCTGCTCGAAATAATCCAAAGATGTAGATATGACTGTAGCAAACATAATGTTTACAGGAAGTGATCATTCCTCAGAATGATGTTTACTGATTCTATCTGCAGAGTAACTTCAGTAAGGCTAATACTTTGTGAAAGCACTGCAAGTTCATGCTAATGGAGTTTATTTTCTTATCATTCATGTTTGAGGACATTTTTATGTGAGTGCACAATACCATAAATAATTTTTATATTTGGCATGCAGTGCTGTGTGCTGTTGATGTCAGTAACTTTCAACTGCAATTGCGAGCAAGCTAACTTAAGTGCCTGAAAATGTTAGCTTGCTAAGCTTTGACACAGTCATATAACAGTTATAAAGTTAGAGAAAGAGACAATATGAAATACGGTCAACATATGTGACCTGATGTTTAATCAAAATGCTTTTAGGCATGGTTTAAGCTGATTGTAAAACAGTGCCTACACTGTAACCAACAAACAAACAAAATACAGTCTAATGTGCTGTTTTAAAATGAAAATGTTTTCCATATACATTTTTTGCACATTTGCCAATTACTATTTACAGAATCTTGTGTTAAAAATGGAAATAAAAATTAAAAATGTAAAACATATTTAGCAGAATTTTAACTGACAAAAAAATACCTGACAAAAAATTACCAGTACATATTTCTTCTGCTTCTTTTTTTTTTGTTTGTTTGTTTGTTTTTACAGTGTACAGAATTGGCATTTTGGACTGTTTGCTTTCAAAGTGAAAGTTGTTCCTTATGTAAGGTCATAATGATTTGCAGAGAAACATGAAAAAAAAATGACAGTCAACTGTGGAATTTTATGGTGCGCCACATTTTTTGCATCTGACTGTACCCAGTATCAGAGTCAACAACCTACAGGAACCACTGCCAACCAGCCGGGGAAAACACATTTTTCCCTAGCAACCAGCGACTCTATCACATCTACACTGGCAGACAACTCTTAAGCTCTGTGTGCAAGACTTCACATGAGAAACTCAATATTTAGTTAGCTGTTTAATTTATAGCTTGACAAATATTTACATTTATAATTTAAAAAGAGAGACTGCTAAGAAAGAAGCAAAATATACAAATATGCATAATATACATGGAAATATACATAACTACAGTATCACAGTGTTTTAGAATTGAAGCATTAAAATTACTGTAAAGCTGTTTATGCAGTTTTGTGCAATAGAAAATAAATGCACACCTCAAATAAAATATTTAGAGATGTGTTTTTTTGTGCTTTAGTATCTTTCTGTGATATTAAGCTGAATAGAAGTAAAACTTTTTAATTTTCTGTGTTGCTTGGTATTAGCACTTCTTTAGTTATAGCAAAGGTAATGCATGTTGTAAGTCTGCCATTGTCATCTGTTTTAACTGACTACCACCCTGTAGTGTGGCAAAACAAAACAAGCCTGCATGTGGTATTTTGACTAAACATGGGACAGACAGCATTGTGAGCTTTCCTTTTAACTCTGTTTTGGAGTCTATAAGCTTCTGTGTTAGCTGACTTCACTTGCTAGTTGCTAACTTTAGCACAGCCTACACTGGATCTTCAGGGCCTTTTTTACACAATACTCTTGCCTGCTGTGATCTAAACCCACAAAGCCAACAGTTCTACCCACTTTAATACATCTTAACTCGAATCTGCAAAAGAACACACTTTAAGCAGTTATTGAATTAATCGTCCTTAATGATAATTTTCATGCTAATATTAGTTTCAGATGTTGTTAAAAAAAAGGTTGGTACCTTAAAGTCTTTTGTGGTGGATTTTGAAGCCAGAATAAGTCAGTCACAATATTAGCTAACTCCTTTTTCAAGTTTTTTTTTTTAATGTGGAAATATCAGTATATAATGTGAAATGAAATTTTTTTAAACTTGCTGGTAGAACTGTGAGCATTAAAATTAGTGGATTTGATTTGAAAAAACACAAAAACAGGCACCATGACTAGATTGCATAAAAACACAGAGCTGATTAGAATATTTCTAAGTGTGCTTTTTAATCTTTGCTCCCTGTAATTCTTCTCTTCTCTCAAACAGATGCCAATCCAGATATGGCCTTCATTCTGAGGCTGCAGAATGCAGTTTCCTCCCTCGAGGCTATTTTACGAGGGCCAGATAGCTCAGTAGCACCCACAGAACCACACAACACAGATAATAACTCCCATATGACGTCACAGACCACTGGCCCATAATAAGTACATCACAACAGACATATCTGCCACATCAGTCACTAAAGGTCAGCCTTAGACAGGCACTGTTCAAAGATGTCAACTGAAAAAGCACTTCACGTATGTCAGGGGGCGGTGACTTGAAGGTTGGAGACAATGTTTCTGGCTGCAAAGTCGCTTTATGAATTCGTTTGAGTCACCATCATCAGATGGCACTGCTGCTAAATTTTTACTAGCAGCTACAAAGGCAAAAAGAAACCGTCATCACGTAAAGGACGATATTGACTTTCAAATAACCAAAAGCAATTTCTACATCTGTGTGGTTTAGCCAAGGAAAACGCTGCTGTGCTGCATCAGTTCTCTGAATATGATTCCTCCCACACACCTTGCACAACTCTTCCATTCTGCTTTTCATTTCAATGAAAAGTGAGTCACGGCAGATGGATGGGTAATTCTGTGGTCAGTCAGGCCATCTGTTTTTGTGCTTGTCTTAATGATGAGCTGATCCTGGATCTGTAACGTATGCTGATGTGCTGTGTATGGGGTTGATTTCCATCCTTCTACTGCTTGTCACAAACACATCAGCAAAAGTGTGGATATAAAAATAAACCAGGCTCGAGTTGACGAACAGGAGGGTAATAACAGAGACCTAAACATACCCGAATGGATGGATATATGCATTCCAATGCTCCTGAACGCCCCCGCAAGCAAACGCACAAACAAACGCACACAAATCTGGACAACATACCGATAAATGCCCAGAAGCTACTCACCAAGGGCAACAGAAAGATTGCAATCAGCAGGAAGCCTCTCATCGTCCCCTGTGAAGTGTTTGCATCCAAAAGGCTCCTCGCTATCTTCGTATTTGTGCGTGTGTTTTCAAAGGGATGCACTAAAAATGCTCCCCACAGCGTCACTGTGCTTCATCAAGGGCTCTGAAACACAGCACACAAAGGAAAAACACTAGAAGAAGAAACAACAACCATCACTCTATTAAGTTTTTCTGAGTCATAACAAAAATCACAATTTGCAGATACACGCGTGTAACCTAATAATGTCACTGCTGCTAAATGTGGCAGCTACAATGGACCATTCTTAAGAGATTCTTTATTTCAAGTGCTGACGTCAGTGCTGATGCCAGACGAAGTGAATGAATCTGTGTAAATGAGACAGACACAAAGCCAGAATGACCTCTAACGTCATCTTTTTGAAAAAAAATATTATCTTTAATTTTTTCAAGACTTTATTCAACAGACTTGAAATCACAGTGTGCTTTTAAAGACTGAAAGATCTGTGTACTATAAAAATATAATTAGTGGCTAATTTAATGCTAATGTCTCCGCCAAATTACACTGAAATGCTTCCTGATGCCTTTATTCATATTGGGTTGATTTTATAAGAGTTACACAACAGTTTTTGGACACTGTAGCATCTTTAATTTTAACCTTTGTTCAAGGCAATCAATGTATGTTTTATGGAGCAACTCCATGAAATAATTTGGATGTTTCCTGCATTCCTGCTTTTTAAGCACGTGTTTTATTGTTCCCCTCAGAATATGAGAATAAATTCTATCATCAGTTATTGTTTCAGGTAACTAGTGATGCTGAAAGTGTTTTTTTTTTGTATATCAAAACAATGAGTTTGAGGTTATTAAGTAGTTAACTAACCAGATATCAACTCAATAAAACAATAACCAGGTGCAGCCCTGCAGCGTATTTCTGTACATTTCCATCAAATGTTGGATTTTGTTGTTTGTTTAAGCTGTGTAACATAAATATAAACAAGCAAAAAACCCTGATCTATACTGCAGAGCACAACTTGACTCTCATACTCAATGACATCACACACATAAACAAACACAGGCCTTCAGTGGGTGTGCATCATTTGATATTTTGTCTCTGAAGCGCCCCACACTTTGATTAAATCACAACATCGCAACATTTTACTAAGTAAATAAACAACAGAAAAAGAGATGTCATCATCTATTCAGTAAATTAAGACATGAACATGGGTTTGTGGAAGAAAAATTGATTTCCAAAAGGCAAGAAATTTGGAAGATTCCTCTAAATTTCCTTTAAGATAGTAAAATTCATGTGCCTTGGGTCAGAATTTAAAACATCCCCCTCCCGAACCTCCCTGACTTCATGTCTTACTCATCCGCTCAGCCTCCTGAAAACACAATGATTCACTGCTAACACAAAACACAGCAACACCAGAAACGCATAAAAAGCACAGAACCAGTGAACCAGCAGAACATGCACACCTTCTCCTAAAGCTAATTCATGCACACATATAAACAAATTCCACTCTGCATCCCCTCCTTCTTGTACTGAATCCAATTACCTCTGAAGCATCTCTCGGATGCTTTATCAAGAAACAGGACAGAGTGTGCTCAGAGGAAAAATCCAGAGATACAGAGGAGAAAGACATATTTCCAACAGGGCTGAAAGAAAACTTTCAGGGTGAGCAATCAAACTGAAATGCACAAATAAAACAGACAGGTAGATAGGTACGTGGACTGGCATGATTGGTTCGCTCTTTTTTTCCACTCTCCATCTATTTAACCCAAAAACAGTCATGCTGCTCTGGGCTTCAAATGAAATTAAAAACGGCCTTATGTAGAGCAAATCGATGTCTCTGGTCCGGAGAAAGCTCTGGTGCAGAAAACAACAGACAGGCAGAACTATCCTGAGGGCGAGAAAGCCAAGAGAGTCTTTGCTTCGCTCAGTACTGAGTCACCAGGAAATATTGGAAGGTTTGCAGCCATGGGACTATTCAGGTTTGCATGAAACAGAAGATGAAGCTATAACAGTTTTTACTCACATCTGTTTGGCACTGATGTCACAAAAGCTGAAAAGAAAACACTGGGAAACACATCCACTCACCAAGATGTCAATCAACCAAAAGACTGTGTGTGTTTGTGTCTATAAGCAGATGCATGACAAAAACAAGAGAGAAAATCTGAGCCCCAGTGCAGATTCCTTAAAGATTTATGTTCACTGCAAAGGGAATTTTACAGAATAGTTCCAGCTTCCCGTGTATGTGCGTTGAATTCCCCAGAACATTGTGTTGCATCAATAAATCATTTCCAATATATAGCGATCCCGGTAGGACCGAGAAAACCGCGACCAATCAACACCGTTAAAATGCCGCGAACGTGTACCGCAATTCAAAACCTCCACATACATTCAATAAATGTTCCATTGCCGAATTGCCGAGGTCACATGGCCCACATACCGCGGATGAAGCTTCTTTTTCTGTCATTTAAAATCACACTTCGCAAAACGTCAGCTGATTTCTATCATATCAGTCTACATAAGACACAGTAAGTGACAGCTGCTCTCTCCTTCACTAAACCCCACAGAAGGGGCGATTTTTTTCTCTCTTTTTCCTTTATTCCCACATTCGCACGTTTTTAACGCATCAGGCATGTGTGTGACCTTCGCTTGCACATGTAGCAGGAAAAAAACCGTCAGCCTTCCCCTTTTCACGGAACGTTCACTCGAAACGAATTCACTGCTTCCCATTTTTTAATCAAACACACAGACATACACAGCTTTTTAAAGACTCACAGGCTTCAGCTGAATGCCTCCTTAATTTACCAGTCACATCGAAAGCCACAGATGTGAGTGAACGCGCGCTGCGTTCGCCCCGGAAAACAAGTCAAAGCAACTTACCGATGCCTAATTTTCACAGGCGCAAATGTCTGCACATGGAGCCATCGGCATTTACGGTTCTGCGGCGGTGTTTCTACCTTGTTTTCACTCCTAAGACAGTTAAAGAAAAAAAAAAAGCCCGTCCTGGGAAAAAAAAAAAATAGACAGGTGCCGTTACTGCTGCTGTTGTTGCTGCTGCTGCAGGACCCACTCACCGCTTTGGCTGCTGCGGCACCACGACGAGGTGGAAGAGGAGGAGGAGGAGGAGGATGATGATGATGAAGGTGTCAGTACCTTCGGGGTTCTCGCCTCGCCAGACACGCAGAAAGCAAAGTGAGACAGCTGTTTAGTCTACAAGTGCATCGATGCAGCGCGGGGAGGAGACAGGTTTTCAAAGTCTGGGATGTGGTGGAAGAAAAAACATCCTCCTCACGTCTTCGCGTCGCGTCGCGTGCGTGGGACTTTGTTTCCAAAAAGAAACTACTCATAAAATGCTGACATTTGCGCCTGCGCCTTTCAGACGCTCCAGAAGGTACAGGGTCCGGTCCCCTGCTGTGCGCAATTTGTGAGGCACTGAGTGGGCAGCGTGATGTGCGTGACTCACATTTAGTCAGAACTTTAACATCTGAATTCCTGCATGTGCTACTTAGAAAGCCCAAACTGCATGCTGGTCGAATGACGGCTGTCAATTGGACTTCAAAAGGCGTGGTCCGTAGAGGCCACTGTGGCCCGCTGGCGATGCTGTTTACTTTCAGGACCACGGGCAGCAACCAAGAAATCGCCGCAGGGAACCAATGAGCTGAAAGCAATGTCTCCAGTCAACCACGCGACTTTTTACCACCAGCTAAACAAAGCTCAGGTATCAATACTAAGTGCTGCTTTAATTAAATCCTCAGTTGAGTTTCTTTGTTGGGATCCAGACAGAAAAGAACATAAACGGGTGAATTACTGAAAAGACAGAGAAGAAGAAGCAGTTTCTGATTTGGAAAACAATTCAAAAGGCTACAAAGAGATGCAAGATGACCAATTCTCTACTACCCCCCCCCCCCCCCCCCCCACCACACCCCCCCACCCCCCCCCCCCAATC
>VUQR01011865.1:92831-103680 GCA_015108515.1 Hemichromis elongatus
ACCCCTTCCCCCCCCCCCCCCCCCCCCCTCTAAATTACATTCAAAAGGTGCAAAGTGTCAGTATGTTGTGCTTATGTGATCATTAAATAAAAGAGTAGGTAGTAGTAGAAGGAAGTGCAAAAGTACATTTGAGACAACAACCACAAACCTGTACCAACAAGGGTAAAGAGAAAGAAAACCAGCAAATGCAAAACAAGTGAAACTGGATACAAAGTAGCATCATAAAACATCAATATTGAAGAGGAAATTGAACAGATAAAAAGACACAAAATAAGCAAAACCAGACACTCAGCAATAAAGACAAAAAAAGACAAACAAGAATTACTCAGAGATAAAATAGATACAAAATCAAATTACATATGTGTGACAGGAATTAGGACCCACGCACACTGCGTTGCACGCTGATGGTGTTTTATTTACAATGTATCCCACAATATATTTATCACTGCACAGCTTTCCAGCTGTGTCCCTCTGCTCTGCACACCACACGCAGCTCTCCTGTCAGATCCTGGTGCCCCTCTAAAAAGGAAAACCATTATTCGTCAGCTGTCGTCAGCTGTTCTGGTCATTGTCCACTAACACCACAACTTGAACCCACTGCTTCATCCTTCCCCTACACCCCGCCACATCCCCCTACTTGGGTCATGGACCCATCCCTCATAGATCTGGGACACTTTTTTTGGGTGAGATCAGTCAAGAGATTCCCAGTGTTGCAGAACTGACCAATGAACTGGCAGTAGTAACCGGCCAGTCCCAAGAACCGCCTCACCTCTTTTTTGGTTTTGGGATGTGGGCAGGATGCATTGGTTGCAGTTTTATTCATCTGTGGACTCACCTGCCCACCTCCCAAGTGGTACCTCAGATACTGTACCTTCCTCTACACATTTCTTTGGTTTGGTTTGGTTTGGTGGGCCATATGTCCCCTCAGGGACTCCAGGACTGTGACTACCCGCCTCACCAAACAAGCCGAATGGATGTATAACAACTTACTACAAACCATACAGAGATGAGATGGCCCTCTGCTAGTAGCCCTTGGTTAAATCCAGTGTTGTAAAAGCAAGCCACGCCTCACCAGTCCAGGAGCTCGTTGAACCAGGACATGGTGAAGGGATCAAACTGTGACACTTCATTCACCTTGCGATAGTCAACGCAGAACTGTATAGACCAATCTTTCTTCACCACAAGAACTATAGGGCCACACCAAGCACTGTGAGACTCTTCTATTACTGCCAGCTTTAGCATTGCAGCCAATTACCTCTGAACAGTTTGTTTCTTATGTTCAGGTAACTTGTAAGGGCCATGAAAGCACCATCATTCCAGGGCATGTATCAAAATGTTGCTCTTTAAGATTGGTGCAGCCTGCAGGGAGGAGAACACATCTGTTAAATGCTGTTGCAATGTAGTAATATCTGCTCTTCTGGTCCTGTGTGAGAAGGTCATCACAATGGAGGAAGGTGGGAATGGTGGAATTTGGCACCTCTGGCTCCAACTCTTCTCTCCTTCACCCATATAACCAGAGAAGCAAATTCAGCCTCTCTCTATGCTTTAAGGAGGTTGAATGTGATATATCTGTGGGGCTCATTGCCTGTCCAACCGTATGACCTCATAGTCTATGCCCCCCACTGGTCGTGTGACCACAAAGGGTTCTTATCATTTGGTGAGTAACTTTGAGCTAGAAGATGGGAGTACTACATGAACATTATCACGGGAAAATTTGCACCGGCCCAGGAACATCAGCAGTACCTGTACAACAGAGGGGCTAGACTCAGGCAATTTTCACCAGGAGATAACCTCCCCTGTGCTGCTCTCAGATCCAGAATGCAATAAATTTCACACTTTTGTGGGCTTGGATCTTCCTCACAGTTTTCTTTAATTAGGTCCAATACCCCCCCTGGCTTCCTGCAGAACAGTAACTCAAAGGGAGAAAATCCTGTGGAGGCCTGGGGCACCCTCTGTACTGCAAACAACAGAGGGCCTAACCAGAAATCCCCATTGAGCTGCCTGGAAAATAATTTCCCGGTGGCTTTTAGGCACCAACAACTGGCTGTGTTCCTTTACTGTGCCCTGACTCCCTCGACAAACCCTATCTTTAATCAATACAAAACACGGATAGCTCAGCGCTGCAACAGGGTGCACCATGTGACCCTAATTCTTATCACTTGGTCAAAGGCTAAGCAGCACAGACACTACATGCCAATACAGGTTGTGAATGCATGCCCACACTCCCCACACCCACACCATTTCCGACTGTGCGTAAATTCCCCCTAATGTTGGTATGATCCAAGCTCAGGCACTTGGCAACTGTGAGCGAGGGGGTGACACTGCTGCTGCGAGTTTGCTGTAGGAGAAGTGCTGACAGGCAGACAGAGGAGAGTTTAACTAGGTACCAAAAGCAAATCATTCATACTGTACAAATAATGTAAATATGACGGTGTATCACAAAAGATTGATATCAAAAATGATCACTTGACCCATATTACGTTACTTGAATCAACAAATGGCGAAATGAAAAGCCGAACAACAACAATGCTGATTTTTAGAGTCTTAGCTTACATGTGTGTTTATTTCATATTTTCAGTTGTTACCCTCCACGGCTAAATAAAGCACTCTAAATCGGTTTCAGTTATGTACTGATGTACACAACAATGGACATAAGGGGCTTCTTTCAAAGAAAAACTCAAGTAAATGTTATTTTATATATTATGCTTTGTATGTTGTTCAGTATATTTCCATGCAAATCAAGAGGATTTTCAATACACAGCATTATATTCACAGTTGAAACCAGATATTTACATACACTTTAGTGAAAAAACATAAAATTATTTGTTTTAATGTTAAACAAATGTTTTTGTTTTAGATAAATAAATATTGAAATAACTTTTAAATTAGTTAAATGTCAGAATAAAAATAGAGAGCGCTGTCTATTTTTAATCATTTTTTTTTATTTTTACCACACAAATTTAGGGGTATAAATACAGTTTATTGTGTCTTTAATTAATATGAAATCTCCAGTCAATTCCATTCTGAGCTTAAGAAGCTTCTGATAGGTTAGTAGAATCAATTTGAGTAAATTGGTGGCACACCTGTGGATGCATATAAGGCACCCCCAAAACACAGAGCTGTTTCTTTGTCGTGGGAAAATCAAGAGATATCAAACAAGACACCAGGAAAAGAACTGTGGACCTCCATAAGGATGGCTCAATTTTGAATACAATTTGGTGCCATTTGCAATTAATAAAAACAAACAATTTCTCTCTTTACTCTTAAATTAAACAAATATGTATTTTAATATTTAACAATCTAAAAAATAAATATTTAGTCTGATTCGATGTTTTACAATTAAAAAAGTGATTGTGTTTTTATCTGAAGAGTGTGTAAATATCTGGTTTCAACTGTATATTTGATGATGTTTGTGTTTGGCTTGATTGTCAGCACAAAGAGGGAGAGAGAGGAGCAGAGAGGGAGATGGAGAGGAGACTGAGGACAGAAGAGAGATGGAACAAGAGCCAGGTGACACAGACATGTTAGTCAAATGGTTGTTTGCCAAAACTCATTAGAACATGTATCTAGTACCTAGTGGATCTTTATAGGTTTGGTATTTTTCAAATTTGTTTGCACAACAAGATTAAATAGTTATATAAACTTTATAAATAGTGTAAAAAAAATAAGTGTAGTGCAGGTCTATGATGATTTTCAGTGCTACTATCATCTAGTTTTGATTCTGGTTTGGTCATGGTTAAGTCCTAAGTAGTCCTGATTTTATGAACTGTTGTAGTCCTGTTTTAATTCCTGATCAGTTCTGGGTCTGGTTGAATTGGGGTTTAGTCCCCGTGTCTTGATACAGCCCTGATTTTTTTCTACCTTGCTGCCAAATTAAAAAAAAAAAGTTTAAGGTGTCCTGCATATGTGATATATATTTTTTTCTTATATGAAGTTATTCTTTTTTCGAACAAAACTCAAACACAGCCTAATAAATCCCACATGCATGCTACCCTTTAGGGCTAAGCCCCGGGTGTACAAAATGTCTGGCTCCGCCTCTGTTTCCCACGCAGTAAACAGCAGACGCTAATGTTTTTTCACCTCGTTGTCATGACACACTCTCGCACACAGAATCAAGGTTTAGTAATGCAGTGTGCTTACGGGAAAGTAACAGTAATCAAATTACCTTTTTTGCAACAGTAATCCCTTACTTTACTCGTTACTTGAAATCACAGTAACGTGTTACTTGTAATGGCAGTAATGCGTTACTGCCCGTCTCTGATACCTTGGCATCTTACCGTTATTCTGTATGTCCCTCTCGGACTGAGGGAAGGTATTGGAGTGCTAATAACACAGCATCTGTCCCACCTCCATCAGCAGCCATGCCCACATCTTCAACAAGCCTACCTAAATGCTCATGTGGCTCCTGGTGAGTGAGGTGAGGACCTGTGGAGAGCAGGGATCCCCACTCAGAATGGTCATGCAGCTGTTCCAGCTGACTGTGATGCACTGCCACCTGCTCCCAATGCATGGCGGCCGCCATGTGGGCCAACGTCTCAAATTGCTGTGCTGGTCATGGTTCCACCATGCCACGGCTCAGGCTTTGACACCACTCTGACAGGAATACAGATCCGCACACTGCATTGGATGCTGAAAGGTGTTTTATTTGCAATGTATCCCACAATACATTTTTCTCCACTCAGTACACCACACACAGCCATCCCATCAGGTCCCGGCATCCTACTCAAATATGAATGACATGATTAGACAATGGACGTTAGGTGTTCTGGTCAGCCTCCCGTGATACCACACCCTGAACCCACTGCTTTGACAACTTTGGGATGCTGTGTCAAAGACAAATGTTTGTTCATACAAGAGTTGAATCTGCATTGATTCATTGAAACAAACAAAGAAGCTTATTTTTATGCTCAGTTAAAATCATTAAAAAAAAAAGTTGTTTCTTTAACCTGCCACAGAATCCAAGGATATAAGCAGTTTCCAGTGTTTTGAGTGTGGCTTGACTCAGACATGATTGATCACCCAGAATGAGGCTTTTGATGGGTTGGCTATAAATCAATGAAGCATAAAAAGTATTAAATCCAGAGAACCAAACAGGAAATAGAAAAGGGCACATTAACTGCCTTGAAGACACTCGGCTCTATCAAAATGTATGAAATAGGGGTGGGGGTGGGGCCCATGAAGAGCAATGACGCATGCCTCCCTCTGTTCCTGGAACATTTTAACACTGTTACTGGACTCGCCTCAAGGACACACACAGAAATGCTCCCAGTGAGACAAGTTCAGAAAATCTTCTGTTATTAAAGTCAGAGATTTGTAGAGTGTTGTACATCATAATATGTGAGACAATGATTTTAGCCTCGTTTCCATGGCAAACACTGATTCTACCAGTTACTTTCAGTAATTTGGCTTTCCAGTTCTCTATTAACTTGAGACCAAGCAGCAAAGCAATTGCTGAATCCTACTTCTGTGATAATTGCCTCTGTGTGTGAGCAGAATAGCAAGGCAACAAGAAGATAAAGCTGCATAATACTGTGTTTATATTTTTTCTAAAATATCCACAGTAATAGAGATTTTTGGTGCAATTATTGCACAGTCAGTTAAGGGTTTCAGGCATTCGTTCATGAATGGTGATGGGTTGCAGAAATGTGTGTCTGTGTCAAGACTCAATCCACCAACTTTAGATATAAAACGGCTTGTAAACCACAATGGTAACCTGTATATTATGTGACACTGGTATTCATTTTATCTGAATAAAAACCCTAAAAAAAATTTAAAAAGAGAGAAAGAGATAATTGTGAACAATTTTTGTCCTTTATTAAAAAATACTATGGTATTACAATATTTTCTAAAAAGTTGTCAAACTAAAATTAATCAAGCTTTAGATTTTCAAGAGTAAGTGACTTGTTTTACCAGCGAGCTTACCATGCTCGTTGTCTTAGTTTAGCCTGTAACATCTTGAAACAGACTTTTTTCTTTTGGCCAGTACCTGGGGGTTGCCACAGAGGATCATCTATCTCCATAGCATTCTCCTCTGCACCAGCCTTCTGCATAAATGGGAAGAAAAATGCTAAAATGTTCTTATTGACACTAAACCCAAAGTAGAGTTGAAAAAAAATCGGCAGGCCACTATATTTGTAGGTATCTGGTCATAACCAGTGTTATTATCGATCATTCCAAGGGGTACATGAATGCCCATACATAAAAACAACAAAAATCACAAACATTCCCCTACTGGAAGTAGGAAGTTTAAGAAAAATAAAAGGGTTCAAGCCAGTAGGATTTGTCCACATGGAACCTTAAAAGTCTTATGGCAATCCCAATAATGGTTTACCTATATGAATAAATGAAGTTGGCAACACAGCAATAAAACCTGCAAACATGTACACAAATGGAAGGTGACCCACATGGTCTAGTGTCAAATATAATATTAAGTATTACATTTTACACTCTAAGAACAAAATGACATGGCCTCAGTGCTTCAGTGTCCATTTACACAGATTTAAGAACATCCCCAGGAAGAATATGCTTCTTTAGTTGTATTATTGATATAACAAGTGCTTACGCTCTATTGGACCATCACTCATGAGGCTCGCCACAGGACTTTTCTCCCACTCTGTCTGCCATCATGCACTATTCAGACTATTGGATTGCCATGGAGACTCATCTTTGACAGCATGTGGGAGGATAGCATCAAGTGGTTGAGTGCGAAGACCACCTATCCACCTCATCGCTGAGAGGACGCTGTGGGGAACCAGGCAAGACCTCCTCCTAACTTCCATGCCATCTTCATTCTCCTCCCACATGTCAACCTCCCACAGAGTGGCTCACATGGAGGGGATTAATCAATCAGCTATGCACATGAGGCAAGGCAGGGAAGGAGGAGGAAAACTATCCCGTAGTTATGCTTCTTGGCGATAATGTGCCAAAAAAAAAAACATTATAGAGCTTAAAAACTTAACAATAATTAAAGCCTGTTTGTAGCCACAATGCAAGCTAGATGGCTGCCTTGGACAGAATCAGAGGAGCTTCAGAGAAAAAAAGACTAGAACTTCAACTATTCTCCTTTTACTTACTTAAATTAATTGACTTGTAAATTTACCTTCTTTTTGTTGTCTGAACATTTTTTCACTCTTGATTCATTCAATAATTTGTAATTTCCTTATCCTTAGCAAAAGGAGAGGCAAAAGTAAATCAAACAGTAACATTAATTTAAACTTCATAATAGCTGTCCAACTAACACAATGTATGGACAAAAGTACTGGGCCACCTAGACATTACATCTTCAGGAGCTGCTCAGCCATGGAAATCCATGCCATGAAGTTCCCCGTGTATAGTTTTTAGGCTGATGTTACTGGCAGAGAAAGTTTGGAGCTACTGAGTCAGCAGATCATTAGTGAGTTTGATGCATTGTGGCCTCAACACTAAGTATCTGTCAGGGGCTGGGTCACAGACCCAGCGCTTTGTGTTGTTTTGTATATTTTTCTATTGTACTTCATGTGCTGTTCTTAAGTTAAATGATTAGTGGAGTTATTTTGTATTTTTTGAGATGGTGTTGAGCCTTAGTATTATTATTTATCACCTTAAATGTTCCTGTGGATAGTGAGTACAAGGATATGGCAAAAGAGATTTCTTTAATGTTAATGCTATAATCTTTATTTTCTCTATAATATATGGAATTTTTAGAAATCTGATTTTATGAGTTTATTCATTTAAAGTCAACCAGTCTATAGTGTATTAAGTGCTAAACTCTGCTATTAAGTTGGTAGGTTTCACAAAATTTATAAGTCAAGATTTACACAAAAGGGAAGTTTTCTCAAATGGCTTGCAAAACATGAAGAGAAAACTATATCTTCCTAACGCACAGTTAAAACAGAAATGTCTAAAAGGTGCATGGTTAATGAGCATTACAATGAGTGTTACAATGAGCAGAAAGACTGGATCACAAAGTGTAATCCAGACATATATAAATGAAAGTTACTACTAGCTGGAGGACACTGATGTGGGCAAATCAATTCCTGCACAAATAATTAGAAACAGATAATATCTGAATCACACACAGACACTAATAATACATTGTTTCATATAAGTCTCGGGACAAAAGGTAGAATAAGTTAGGACAAAGTCTAGTAGTTATATAAAGTCTCTTTACAGTTGGTGACATTTAATTATCACAACATCATCTAGTCTAAGTCTCTCCAGGGTGCCAATGGATGTCTTGCACAGGGCACTAAACTCTTTGCAAAAGTCTTAGTAATTATCATAAACAAAGACAGTGCTGCCAAGGTGACTGGCACCTTCAACTAGTGTTTCCTCTACATTTACATTATATCTTCACAGGACGTCTGTTGGGTTGGTTTATTGCACAGAAATGAGGGAAATGAAGAGGAGGAGGACTGTTGATCTTCCAGCACAGACGGAGCTAAAGTTTTCTCAAATGGCAGATGGTGAGATGAGCAAAAGGCTGAATAAAAAATTCTCAGAGTTCTCAGTTATGAGCTCTCACCCACTTATTTGCTTTTAACAAGAAATGCGTGCAGAGAAATGCCAGTAAGTTGGAGGGAGCACCAGAGGAGGCATGGCTTATATAGACATGAGTGAAATATCCATCTAAATATTGGCTAAGTTGAACAGTAACTTTTAAAATGTTCTTAAATAATGCTACAAAACAGATATCATCTTGTAAAAACAATATAGTTAAAGAAGTCAGAAATAGTAATTTGTGAATAATATACTGAAGCAAATTTTTAAGACGTACTGTAGGAACCGTCATGATAGCTGATCGTCTTTCCGAGACTTCTATCTAAGCAGTCAGTGTTAGTATGGCAGCACAGGGCCTGGACCTCCAATTTGTTCCTGACAAGACTTTTCAAAAGCTCTGAATTGGCTTTAATGCGAGGCTGGCAGTGTGGATTGACTTCTCCGAGGATGTGGATATAATTGCAGGTTGTCAGAGAAAGAGAAAAGCAGCTCAACAAAATGTTCTGTAATGGATGACATGTCGTCACGAGGCCCTTTCACTGGTGTGGGAGAAGAGAATGACAAATCACCCAGCAGACGTCTCGGTAGGGGAGACTTTGGAGTGTTTGTGTGTCTTTGAAACTGCATGCCTGACTGCCTGTTTCCAGTGCATTTGTTAATTGTTAGACTCTGGGTTCATTTCCACCAGTAATCACGTGCTGATCAGTAGGAATCAAGAGCATTATACAGAAGTCTAGACAAAGAAAGACAATTTGCAGCTACTTTATCTTTTCTTTTTAAAACTACAGGATATGAAGACATGAAAGTATCACAGATCAATCTGTGCAAGTAATATTATTCCTTTCTGAACCTTTTGGTTTGAAACCT
Organism: Hemichromis elongatus; assembly: GCA_015108515.1. Taxonomy (NCBI): domain Eukaryota; kingdom Metazoa; phylum Chordata; class Actinopteri; order Cichliformes; family Cichlidae; genus Hemichromis; species Hemichromis elongatus. Next base: position 102,177 of record VUQR01011865.1, read on the forward strand.
CCTTTAAAGCAAAACTATGTTTTGTGACACGCATTGCATAACTGAACACTGACTTTTAGCTTGTCTTGATTTGAACACATTAAAACTGAAATTTGACTGTGAAACAACTGAATTTCTATTTGGCATTTTTTAGATATTTTAATGAGACCTTCCAAGCCATTGATCATAAATTCATACTGCTTCATTTTAATGAAATCACATCTTGTTATTGATATTCAGATACTTTCACAGATAAACACACAGCTAATATTTTTGGACATTCAGGATGGGATTATAGCACAGTCACACTGCTCACTTACCCACCACTATACCAAAGGTGCTTTAAAGTTACAGTGTGTTACTGCTGTTAGGCTCTGTTAGTTGCTCTTAGGTGGCATTAATAACACTTTCTTTAAAGTAGATCTAACATTGTTGGAAGATTAAACCCTGATGCGATGTGCTAATGTAATCAGAGGGAAAATATGATTTTTAGGATTAGCTGACATACTTTTAGCTTGTTACCAGCTATTGTTGTTGTTTAGCCAGCTCATTGTGTGCTGTCTGGACACAGCAGGGTCGTATATGTAATCTGCTGGCAATAATTATGACAATATCAGGAATAAATAAGTATTTTTATGCACATTTTTATGTGTTAGAGCGCTGATTTCACTTCAGGCGATGACGCTTGGGGTGACGCAGAAGAGAATTTTCACTTCTTTGGTAAAGGGGAACCCACACAGATATGAAAACATTGGTATGAGCTTTCATATCTTATAAAATCAAATTTACTTTAACCGCATGCAAACACGAGTTGCTTCTCCTCCACCTTTGGTGTACTACATATTTGGCAGGTCTCTAACCATGTGATTTACTGGTGGTGGAAAATGGACTTCATGTTAATAGAGGAATGCTAAAAAATATTTCATTATGAGCTTGCCACAATGGATTAGATTTAACCTACTAGCAAGACAGAAAAATATGTAACAACTATGAATAGCCTTTCCTTCTTTCAGCTGCTCCCTTTAGGGGTCACAACAGTCTCTGCCTCCATCTCACCCTATCTCTAGCATCACATGAAATCTTTGCATGTCCTCCTTTAATACATCCTTTGATCTCCTTTGTGGACTTTCTCTTGTCTTCCTGCCTGGCAGCTCCATCTTCAACGTCTTTTGTCCACTATATCCACTATCCCTCCTCGGCACATTTCCAAACCATTTTAGTCTTGCATCTCTAAGTTTGTCTCCAAACTGCTCAACCTGAGTTGTCCCTCTGATGTAATCATTTGTAATCCTGTCCATTCATGTCACTCCTAGTAAAAATCTTCAAGATCTTAAAATTTGGCACCTCCTGTTTGGCCTCCTGTTTTTTTGTCAGTGCCACCGTCTTCAGACCTTGCATCATAGCAGGTCTCACTACCATCCTGTAAACCTTCTATTTCACTCTTGCTGATAGCCTTCTGTCACAAATCACCCCTGACACTCATCTCCAGCCACTCCACCCTGACTGTGCTTTCGTCGTCACCTCT
>VUQR01011867.1:21010-31153 GCA_015108515.1 Hemichromis elongatus
TCCTCACAGTTGAGTGAGTTTGCGCGGGGAGGTCAGTGACAGCCTGCCGCTTTGTTGGCGTGAGATAGATGGAAGGTAAATGAGTATCGCTGCCGGTGTCGACTTCCATTCTGAGGCAGCGGAAAGACGGAAGGTGATTATTTGGTGCCGGTGTCCCCCGTCGTAATTTGGAAAAGGATTGTGAGAGAAAGGAGTGTCGAGCTTCATTTAAGCCTCGATTCCTGAATCTCTTTATTTATGTTTCTGCCTTGTGCTTTGGGCAGCCTGCCAGCAACTATGCAGCCATGTGTTCACGTGTGTTTGAGTGTGTGCACGTATGCAAAAACGGCTAATGCATGCTCATTAAACTTTCATATATACACTATAGGATATATACAGTAGGTAGGTGGAGTGTTGGTCATTAGATTTCCACTGAGATTCAGATTTAGAAGAGCAGCTTTGACAGTTTCAGGCGTGGTACTGAGGATTTGGGTGAGGGCTGTTTACGAAATGTTTTCTGAAATAGGTTTATTTTGACCTTTTGTATCAGCCATTTTCTTTTATACTCAGTATTTTTTTTTTCCAATTTAGTTCATCCATTAACTCTCCAGTCTGCTGGAACAAAAAAAAAAAGGTCCAAATAAAACCGCTGACAGCAAGGTTCACGAATTATCCTGAATCACCAAAACATCACTTCAGAAAAGAGAAATTTTTAAAAATGTCACTCTGTAATGTTTCGCTGTTCTGCCTCAGTAATGCTGTGTACCAGTAATCAAACTTATGGCACTTGTTCCGTTCAAAAAGTTTTCTCTTGACACTTTAACACCAAAGATTTGATAGCTGTGAAGCACTTTCTCTTCTAAAAGAGAGAGCTCAACCACAGTTCACACATTTCTGTAGCTTATTGCTTGCAATCACCCGTTTCTATTTTTGTTAAAAAATAATGTTATTTGTTAATGGGATGTATATTTTTTTAATTGATTTTGCACCAACAAATGCTGACTTTACAGTATAAATGATACAGCTTACAAAAACAAATCTTTTAACCCAAAGGATAGACGAAACTACCATGATGTCATCCACTGGTTTTCAAACCTTCACATTAATCTTTTTATAAATAAATTTGGAGAAGAGGGTAAAGTGAGATTATCAACTAATGCTAACAAGCTTGGCTAGCATGCTACATGGTTATGGATGCTGCACAGGTTTTAGTTCAATACTGTTGTCTGTTGCATTGTCACTTTTGTGGTTTTTAAACATTTAGCAAGGATCAGGCACACACTCACAGGGTTTGTTCTGTGATTGGTACTATTTGTTTTGCTCTTTAGCAGTTTGTTGGGCTAAGACACTCGACCAGGAGACAGCTCCTTCCTCAGCTCCTCCATTGCACACTCACTCACCTCGTCAGTCCTCCGCCATCACTATGTATAGGGAGAGAGGGTCATCAGTCACAGCACACACCTGTCTCCTTTGCCACCTCGACGCTGCCCCGAGAGCTCACTGTACCACCCCTCCACCGCAGCAGGCCAGAGACCACACCCCTGCCATAACGGTATTATGTAGAGGCATGGAAGCTATTGCTTCTGCCTAGCTTGTTTTGGTGTGAACAGACAGAAATAAAATGAATGAATAATGATTAATGGCACCAAATGGCGAAAACAGCATAAACACAGTTGAAAGTTAAGTACAACAAATCAAATTACCAGAGATGAGAACTAGTAGATACCAATCAGCTACTGCATCTGTAAGGACACCTGTCAATCAAAGAGGCCTTGCCCCATAACTGCAGGATCCAGATATATAAGCGATAAAAAAACAACAACAAAAAAACATATAGTTGTTTTCTGTAGGGGCTGTAAAGATATGTATCTCAAACTGAACTACTTGCGCACAAAAGGCTATACCATATTGTTTGCGTTTTGTGGATGATGTGAACTGTAATAATCACACAGTCATTTTCATTTGGACAGATATCAGAATATTCATTTAGAAAACAAGTAATCTGAGAACCCATATAAAGTCTGCTGACTTACCCTGTGGTGGTAAATTTTACAGGCCTCCTAGTCAGTGCATATCCAGGCCAAGAAATTCTTTTTTATCCAGCTGTCATTGTTGATAAGTGAACTATTTTTACTGTTTATCCATATAAAACCTGACTGGTCAATAGATTCTCACTATGGTTATCACAGCCTCTCCCTCGCTTGCAGATTCTGCATGAATATGCAGACATCTAATTATAGAGATTAGAAAAGTTAATCTCATATTCACATAACATACATCAGATCCTGATACCAGTTTTCCATTACCATTAATGCCTCCTACTTTGATGTATTGCGTGAATTTAGGTCATGAGGTTTTATGGCAGCACTTTAAAGGTTGATATCCATTCCAATAACTAAAAAAGCTAAGAAAACCTAGTTTTTTTTTCTGGGTTTATCCTCCCCTGGATCCCCTGTTCCCTGTTCTTTCATCAGTCAGCCAACACCTACTTCTTGTCATGTACATGTCATGGGTCTTAGTCTGAATTCTGATGCATTCGGATACCTGAAGCGGTGTAAGAAATGTCAGATCTTTTCCGCTGCCATGTAGCTGCGTACGTTGAGGAACTTTTCCATTAGGCCCGAGCGCCACCCCTTCTTTCAGCCCTGAGGCTAACACATCATCCCCAGTTCCCCAACTTGAGTCGCATGCATCTTGGCTGGAGCTGCCATGAATGTACATGCCAATCCACAGGATCCCTGCCATTTGCCACGCTGCATATAAATGCTAAGCTCATCGCAGGCACCGTGACTCCCGTCTCACTTTTTTCCTCCATATATGTTAAAGGTGTGCAGCGAGCACTCAATCACGCTGACATATATAGGTCCGGTTTATTTTAACAGTGTATGTGTGCATGACTAAGAGGTGCTTTTGCGTCAATCATGGAAGCACAAATAGATTAGCATCGCTTCCCCTCAATTATGCTTTATAAAGAGAGGCGGAGAAGTGAAGAAGAAGAATGGCGCGATGGCAGAAAGAGGGGGAAGTAAGGATCGCAATTATAAAATATAAAACTTGGCCCCAAGCTTTGAAACCGGCTCACATTTCTCCCTTTTCATTTTCAGATTGTTCAAGATTACTGCCACATATATCACGTGCGATTCCACTCGCGCAGCTGCTCGTACTCTCTCGGTGTGTGTTTTTCACAGTAGAACCAGAGATATCAGCCTCTGTGGCCTACATTTATTGCTCTGATCCATAATATGACATTATTGCATCATCTGTCCACCCAACATTTCTCAAGCCCTAAGGCACTCGTAACCAAAGTGACAGAAGGCGACTGTGCATGTATGTGCTTTTTTTAATGCATGTGTATAGATGTGCGAGCGTGTACGAGCTCGAAGTGTGGCGCAGGTTGTGTTTGAATTGATGGCCAATCGTTGTGCTTTTGCATGTCCATATGTTTCAACCCGCAGCTACATCCACCATCTGTCTCAGAATGACGCTAATTTAGCTCTCCTGTCATAATTGACTGCCTCTGTATTCCCCACTGTATACTGTTGCCTGCTTTGCTGCTCAGGAGTGCGGGAGCAGCACATACTTGTAACACACTTGTTACCAGGCTACTTCCTGCTCCTTTAAGCAGTGCAGGTGGTTGGAAGTGAGAGCCCTGAGGGTGGTGAGTGTGTGTTATGGAGGGAAGGTTCGGGCCACGGGTTCAGCCACTATATGGCTTGTTGCAAGCATAGCCTGGGGAAGCATGTCAGGATATTCTCTGGGTAATCACTCAAAGCCAGGGTGTTTACCTGCTGCTTAGAGCGGGGGAAGGGTAGCAAAACCTGCAGAGCAGTTTGCTCATGGAGGTCACAGGGGTGAAGAGTGGGGAAAATGAGCGCTTGTGTGCGCACGCTGGTGCTGGTACAGCTCTGCTAGAGATGGGGGAGTGTAAAATTATGACACGCGTGCTGTACAAAGGCCTGCAGGGTAATGGAATGCTAACATTTCTAAATACCACATTTACACATATATACGTCGACGGACACGCAAGAGCACTGTCTCTCAAACAACGACATTATATGATGAGTTATGATAATTAAAAAGAAAATCATCCCTATAAAAGTAAGTGTATTCTCATTTGGCCATTGTACTGCATGTATTGTTTTAGTTTTTACTTGTAATGACTTTAACAAGTGGTTAGGTGTGTTTTCACCAATGTCAGTTCCCAGGACAACTACATAGATCAGCCACACAAAAGCTGTGATTATGTTTACTTGCACATAAATAAACTTCACTTATTGATGGTTAAAGCAGTCCTGTGCAAACACAACTTTAAATTTAATTAAAAAGTTTTGATTAAATGTAATTAAAAATTGTTAAACAGAGCTCTCATGGTAAATACCAAAAGCTGATGTATATTTAGAGAGAAGAGTCATTAAATTAATGAACTAACAGAAAAATTGAGCAATATCAATTTTAGCAGTGATGGGTGTAATGTGTTCCAAACTAACGTGTTACTGTAGTCAGATTAGATTTTCCAGCAGGGCAGTAATGTAACACATTGTTGTATTATATTCAGTAGTTGAATTACAGTTATAATTGTGTTGTTGTTATGTTACAAAGGTTGTTCAGTTGTCTGCATGGTGGCACTTGCACTACAATCATCTGTTTTCTACACTTTATGTAGGGGGAAAATGTGAACATTGTTTTTATAGCGCAGAAGGACAAGAGTGTGACACTGAAATGCAAACTGACAGAAACAACAAGATTGTACCGCTTAAACAAATTCTGTTGTGTTTGTGTGTTTGTATTGCTAACTAGTAGTTATAACGTAGGAATAACGTAACAATTAGTGTAAATATTTTTACTTTCTCTGGTGAGTAATAAAGTAATGTACCACATTACTTTAATGAAAACTCACGAGTAGTGTGTACATTACTTTTTCTTTGAGTAACAACTTGAACACTGAACTTTAGCTGCCAAAAACAAATGGGCACACTAGGTAAAGGAAGGTATGTGCATTACACTCAAGGCTGATTTCTGATGCTTTTGAATTGAACTTTCTATTTTAAATAGAAAGGTTGTTTTACATTTTGTTTTTTAAACATTACAAAGTCTTGGTTTAAGTTTTTAAAGTATGTTTTCACCTGCCTGTCAATCAGACATACTTTACATGAAACGCATCTGAGTTGATAAGAGTTTTTCTTTTCGCGTTTGCTAATCTTCAAAGTCTAAAATCAAAAAATGCCTAAATGAAGCACAGTGACTGTGACGGTTTCAGATCTGTTTGAACCTGACAACATTTAACACTGTGGAAAAACACTGAGAAGTTAGTGTGAAAAGTAGGCTTTGAACAATCAAGTTGTCAGTCCCTTGTGATAACCCTTACATCACAAGACAGATTGAACAGGTCCCATTTTGACAAAACTTCGCAATAAACTACATATATTCTTAACCATTACAGTCTATTTGTTAGCATTAGCCACCCTGCACCGCAACCACTTAATAATAGGTCATTAGTAAGACTTTTCCCTCAATGATGCTAATTACCGCTTACTAAATGTAAAAGAGGATGAATTACGGATTACGTTTTTTCTTTGAATACCTGGAATCTAAACGTGTTTGTCCCTAAAGCACTTTGGGTCAGCTTCTCTTGTGTTTTAGGATATAAATAAAATTGACGTCACAGTCAATTGAATTGAATTGAATTGAATTGAGTCAACACAATAAGGTTCAGGCATTTTTCACAGGACATTTGATTTCAATCAATTTTATTTATACAGCGCCAAATCCCAACAACAGTCGCCTCAAGGTGCTTTATATTGTGAGGTAGACCCTACAATCATACAGAGAAAAACCCAACAATCATATGACCTCCTGTGAGCAAGCCCTTTGGTGACAGGGGGAAGAAAAAACTCCTTTACAAGAACTTTAACAAAAAGAAACCTCTCTCAGAACCAGGCGGCCAGGGAAGGGCGGCCATCGTTTCATTTTCAAAACAAATAATTTATTTAACACAATTCAGTTAACCTACATACTGAACTTAGAATATAGAAACTAAGTATCAATCCTACCAAGCTAGTATGGATCCAATACCAATACCAGCATTGGTATTGATACTATCAATATTTAATCCCCCGGCCTGTACACGCCTCTGAACATGCCCAGGAAGGATGGTAGATAAAAACAGATAGATATACACATGGCAATTCGCCAAGAAGAGGATCCGAATCTCTACCAGCTTAACATGTTGTTGATGACAGTTGCTTATATGGACAAACGAGGTGTCCAGCAGATCTGCACCTATTTCTCTCATTTAAGAGGAACAAAGAAATGCCTGTAGTTCAAACCCTTGAGCAGTATTGCTGCACACAAACCCTGTGGATTAATACATATTGTTTGTTCTTGTGTAACAAAGCAATACTATATGTCGTCCCTATTCTGAGGTGAAACATTGCACATAACAAACCCACTGGTTGTTTTTTATTAGCCCACGCACGTTCAGTATGATAACAAATACATAGAGACCTGCTTGAAAATCTGTTTGATCCTTCACACACCGAAAAAAAGCTCTGTCAGCTGAAAATCACACAGCAAGTTTAGGCAGTACATTTGTTCTTACCCTTGAAGTAACTAGATGAAAAATCTTTTAATAGATGTGTTTGAAAGTCTCTGAAGTGGCTCATTAATAAAGGAGATGGCTCTGCTCCTGCTGACTTTGTTCTTCCACCCCTGAGTGGGAACAGACCCCATGCATCTCAGCAGACCTCCACTTCTTTTGTGAAGAAGAGGCAACTTTAAAACGGTTAATAGTGAGTACGTGTACTTTAATATAAAGTGTTGCTAATATTTTTACCCTTGACAAAAGAAGTTATCATAGTTATCTTTATTGCTGTTTTTTTTTACCACAAGTCAACCATCTGTGGTACACAACTGTGGAGACTTTGTGACTTACCTTAGGGGACAGATATTGGCGCAGCACATCAAGAGTGTATGGTAATTAATGCCACGCACCATGTTGTTAGTGTAGTCCTGGCTTGTCCCCGGAGTGCTACAAAGCTGTCATGCAACCAAAGCGACTTCTGAGGGTTACACATGCAAACATATACTTGACGAGTGCGTGATGGTAAAGATGGAGAGATTTCCTGTGGGGTAGTGCTCACCAAAGGAATGGACATGAAAGAGGTACGGTATGTGTGGAACAGTGTCAGTATAGGCAAACTTGTGGAGAGAGAAAAAAAAAATGAAGACAGCAGAAAGAGAAATGGGTGATTGAGACAAAAGCAGATGAGGAGAGAGTTGAGGTTGTCCTGTCAGATAAACAGAAACATGGCTCATCATCATAGGGAGCACCAGGGGAGGACTGGAGCCCATCTGCCAACTAATACATACTAATGCTCCCCCTGCACTGTACAGTCACCATCAAAGGCACAGACGTGGCATTCAGTTACTGAAACAAAGGCGCGAGCAGTTGGGGGATTTCAAAGGTGGATCATGGTTGTACTGTGTAAGCAACAACTGATAGTGCGATATTTAATATTTCGTCAGTGCGTCTGTTCTTCGCCTGTCTCGATAACCATTCATCTGATCGGCCACAAACTTGTAAGTGCAATGCTGAGTTTGGCATCGTCTGAATGAGCAGCTCTCATATTTTGGCTGAAAGTTGTTCTCTGTTACCGTGTTCCCCCTCTAGCAGGGATGTCAAACAAACAGCCTGGGGGGCCTGCCAAAAGGACCAATCTGGCCTACTAAATGGCTTTGCAATATTTGAAAACTGCCTTGACAATGAATCACATCATGATTTCATTAAAGCCAGAGGTCTGAATCATTGTCACCGTTACAGTCTTCTTACTGACAAATATGTTAGCAAAACTAGAAAGAAAAATAATAAAAATAACAATTTAATTAATTTATTAATAATTCATGCAAATAAAAATTCAAATAAATACATGGAGTAAAATAAGATAAAAGTAAAGTCGTGCATTAAAAATCAAATTCTACTGTTATGAGCATCAACAGAAATCCTATTACTGATGTTGTGACATGCTACACCAAACTAAGTAAAGTGATGTGATTAAAATGAGTTTGACACCACTGCTCTATAGTGACTGTGTCTGCTCCTTGCTGTACATGGGAGAAGGATTATACACAGTGTTTGGGCATAGCCACTGTTGATCACCCATTGGCATTAATTAAGATTTGGATGCTAGATGGGAGGGTGAAGTGCTAAATGTTAGCAAGCTAGCAAACTTGTGTAGCAGCCATGACTGTATGGGTGCAATTAGGGCTGTGCTATATCCTCCTTGATAATACTAGTATGAAGTGTCATTATGCCTTGCCTTTATATCCCTAGAACACACAGCAATGACCAAAGCCCAGGCATGTCTGAAAGCAAGACCAGTGTGTCAGCCTCAGTTGATGATTCAGTAGCTTAAAAGAAAGCTACTTCAACTGTATGTGAGTAGTTTGGCCTCAAAAGGTTCAACAAAGCACAATGCTCTGCAAAATGTACAAGAAAAGTGTCTCTGCTAAAGGTTGAAAACACACCATCAAGTACAACCAGGTTGTGAAAGCATCTAAGGACGAGGTGCTAGCAGCTAGTCATGTCATGTGTGACCCAAAAGTTAGCAGGGGACTTGACTAGTCATCGCTGGAGCACTCGCTAGTTTCACTTCATGTGATACAAAGAAGAGATGGCGGATGGAAATTTCTGATGAGGTGACATGGTGGTAAAGATGGGCTTTAAGCATCTGGATAAAAAAAATAATCCAACAAGCATCGAGCAACATCCAAGGTAGAAAATATTTTTCAATTTCACTTTAGTTATTGTTAATGTTTCGCACATTGTTTAAATTACAGTAAAGTTTGACTTAAAATTTCCAGGGAAACAGAACCTGCAAGCTACTTTTGTTCTTACATTTGACTTATGCTGTATCACTGAATATAATGCCATGTCAATATCATTGGACCATAATGCTGTTGCTGCTGCTGCTGCTGGCACCTTGAGGCAATAGATTCACACTTTGAATTAGGTAGTGCCAGTCAGTGCCAGTAGCTGGAATGATGGAAAAAGCTCATTTTGTTTGTAATAATAAAGACTGCTGCCTGCAAGCTGCAATCACAGGGAAAAAAAAACATAGTTCATCATTTTTATAGTGCATGATAAATATCTTTATTACAAATTTCTTTAAAACATCGTGTTAAAATTTTGAGGCTACATTGCCCACTCCTAGGTGTAACACACACACACACATATATATTTGCTAAGAGACTTTAACACAAAGAAGGTTCTAATACTCATCTGATAATTCAACTTCTAAATAAGCTGAAGTTTGCATAGCAGACAGATGCCTGTTTTTTGACACATTCACACACACACACAAAAAAAACCCAAGTTGAAGTAAACGATCAATAGAGACCAAAATGTTTTCTACCAAGCAAGAATGATTTGTAATGTTTAGATGGGCATTTTAACACGAGGGCCTATGGAGACTGACTCACTTTTGGAGCCAGACTAAAGTGGCCATTAGAGACCTTTTTTCTGAATGTAATTTAATTTGTTCTATAATTGTCTTTGGGTTTTCTGCTTTTTCTGTAACAACTAACTTCCATCTGATTAAACGCACGATTACACACACATTCATTGACAGTTATCCCTTTGAGGGCTCTCCTTTAAAAACAGCAACTGTCATGGTACCCGTGTCTCTCCTGCTGGCTCATGATGGCTACAGGTTTTGTTTATGGTTTGCTCTCTCCTCCTTTCTCCTGCCTGCCTGGGCAGAGCTTGTTATGGGCTCTCGCTCTTGGTCCACACACCTGTGATGATTACCACCACCTGCTGCTGATTTACCTGGGCTTTAACTATTTACCTATTTAACTATGCAACCTGTCGCTGGAACGTTGAACCTCCCGTGTTCGCGTCCTCATCTCATCTAAAGAAATCTGTCTCAGTGTACTCGCCTGTTGGATAACCTGTGCTCCCTTACCTGTGATCCCCGTGGCTGGCAGCGTGATTGGCGATCAGGGCGAGAGTGGCTGAAGAGGAGTGCGTGTGTGGATTTTCGTGGGTATGCCAAGACCCCTGCACAGCTCACTGTGTGCAGGGGACTCTCTTTCTCTCTCTCTCTCTCTCCATATATATATATATATATATATATATATTTATTTATATATATATTTTTTGATAAT
>VUQR01011869.1:0-16310 GCA_015108515.1 Hemichromis elongatus
CAGTTAAGGTGTGACATAACGTATATGGATCCCCTGTATGCTCATGAAACCCGGACATTTTTATTAATCTCAAAAATCCCCCCGGATGCCTCGGACGGAACGTAAAAAGTGGACATGTACGGGGAAAAGATGACGGTTGGTCACCCTATACGTGTATATGTGTATGTCTATCTATCTATTTATCTATCTATAGGATAAAGCGCATCTGGGGAAGCAATTTATCTGCGTAAATTAAGTAATACTTGGAAGAAGTACTCCTATTACCTTTCTCAGAACCGAGTAATAGCACTGGAACAGGTAGCTCAGTTGAATGAAACAGGCTACAGATCATTTATATGTAGAAGTTAGTCTGGTAAAACACTCAGTTATTATTAGTAGATATGTGAGTATTTTCTACTACTCCTTCTTCATGTTTTGTCTGTTTACTTTAGCGGTCGTCAGAGCAGATCATCTAGCTCAATCTCACCCTCAGTAGCCCAAGTACTTCAAAAAGTGCAGAATTAAAGTAAAGGTACTTCAATAGCTGTAATAGGGCAGTGTAAAAGAGTTATTGTTACAAAACTAATGTGCAAGTACTGTTTTTTTTTTTAATCTAAAGTTGACTGTGTAATCTAAAAACTTACCTTATATATTTAATTTTTGAGTTTTCTTGTACAGTTCATTAACTGTATATTGATATTTAAAACTGTTACAATGACCCTGGAATGAATACGTCCTTCAGATGAATAAATGTATGGGAGTTCATGTGCTGTAACCAAATTTGATTCTGCAGAGTCATTGAAAACGATTTAATATTTAATATATAAGCCCATTGTAAAAAGAAATTTCTATAGTCCATAATAAAAAACAAGAACTTTTCTGTCATTTGATTATTTTTCCATGGCTTAATTACCGTACTTTGGTGTATTATGAATGGCAACATAGGAGATTTTATCAATAGGAAAAGCTGTAAAACTTCTAAATCATCCCCATGGGACTTCTAAAAATCCATCCATCCATCCATCCATCCATCCACCACATATTCCAAAACCACCATCAAGTGGGCCAGATTGGAGTCTTTGCTGGGACAATTCTGTCCCCCGGGGTCTCATGTTTGACACCCCCACCCTATAGTGTCACCTTTTCCAGTAATCTAACAAATAACCTATGATCTAAAATATATTCTAAACTACACTAAAGAGCCTTAAACAGGCTAATTTTTTTTTATGAAAAGACAGTACAAAAACTTAAACCACCACCAGGTGTTGCTGCAAACTCACTTTTTCTTTAGACGTTCCAGTTTAGGCAAATGACCCCACCTGAACACAGTCATTAGGTGAGAGAGGTCTACTGGATAAAGACCCAGCTGCAGAGTTGTTTAAAAAAAAAGGTTCGACGAATTGTAAGATTTTTAATTAGATCCAGACTATTTACAATTAAAAAGAAGACAGTCAGCTCATACAGCTCCACATTCAATTAAAAATGAACTTAGATTTACAGAAAGGTGCACTTTCATATTCCCATTCTTGTAGCATTTAATCATAAACTCATGTTCTGCTTAAAAAAATAGCAACCTATAATACTTTTATATTTCAAATTTCTTTTCAAATCAAAGGAAGACAAGATATACAGAAGCATCAGATAAACCTATATCAACTTATACACACAGCACTGAGAACCCTGTAAGCTACTGGCCAGACAACGAGACAAGGTAAAACATTTCTGCAGTTTCAAAGAGTTCCAGCCAAACTGAGTTCCTGTTGACCGTTTATACGTTTTCATGTGTTGTTTTTCTTTTTTTTTTTGTGATAAATCCCTGATCTACACTTGAAGCAACTTACATTTAACTCTTAGTTTAGACACTATCGTAATGACCTTATTTTAAATGGCTACAGAATGTATTGCATGTTCAATCTTTAAAGGGAAGTACAAAAACTTATAAAAGAAAAAAGTATAAATGAAGAGAGATTATCCAGACGCAGTGGCACTGGACTTTTGTAATGGCTCATGCAGTGGATTGCAGAAATCAGTGATATAAAAACCGGTATTGGGGGTGTTGGCACGCATTAAAACACCAACAGCCTCCGGACCTTTTCCTATAGCTATTAAAAGGCCAACTCACATCACAGCCACAAACACACGCAAGCCAAATAATAATAACAATAAAAAAAAGAAGGCTCAAAGAAAGGCTGTCACTACCCTTGTGATCAAAAATATTTTGTGCATTACAGAATATTTTGCGATCTCTTCCAGTTTCGCTCTAACGTATCACAGCAGCAGTCTGTGGAGAGATGTCCAGTTCTAAAACACAATATCCCAGTCTTCAGCCAACTCCTGACGCCCCAGCAGTTTCTGTCTATTATTACTGTGTGAAGTGTTATAGGTCAACATTATTATTACCATTTTTATTCTATGTTATTACATTAGCAAAGATGAGTTAGCTTTTCCATATACAGTAAAGAAAAAGAAGAGAAAAAAAGGCAACACAGGACGAGGCCGCATTAAAGGTTGTAACTATATCCGAGTCCCTGAGGGGCACCACACAACAGAAGAGTGAGAGTAAGCCCTGTAGGTCCTTTGCCACTTCTCCACTTTATTGGCACGTGGTTCCCCCTGCTGTCTGGGAGAAATACTGCATCTGGTCTCCACCCACCAACACCTCGGTTCAGTGAAAGCAATGTAGTGAGAGAGCGATGGAGGACAAGCAAGAAGCATTCTCGTTTGGAGTCATTTCCAGGCTTTCCCTGATAGCAGTACATTCAAGAGACGCAAAAGGGCAACCCGTCTGCGTAGGGAGCAGCTGCTTCTTTGCCGGCGATCCTAAGCGCTTCTTTATCTGGAAGCAGGAACGTTAAGGCCGATGGAACCTAAAGAAAACAAACAGCTCTCATGAGGCACGATCGCACTTTTGTAATCCTTAAGCTTTTAATGCAGGGGAACAAATTATATCGCTATTTAAGGTACAGATTTTTTTTTTTTTAAGTCTTTTTTTCGCCCAGTTTTCATTGTTGGTGCTGGATTCTGCCATTCAACCAGGTATGCATAAGAAAGATCGCCGCTGATGCAAACCACAACTGCTGCTAATTCATATTTAAAGTGTTTAGGTGCAAGCAACACAAGGTGGCTTTAAGTGTAAAGCAATCAAAGGACACATACACACTGTGCATGTGTAGCCAAGGCAGCCTCTGACAGATCATGTCTACAGACTAAAACAAGTGACATTCTGAAGGCTGTTAAACAGTACGTCCCTAATGATTGAGGGGAAATGGAATAAACATCAACACTTTTGACACAGTAGCAAGGTAATAACTCTTTTAGGTAAAACCTGCTGTTGGGGGGAGATGTCTTCAAGATGAGAGCCAAAGGGCATAAAGTGTTCAAAGATGCAATAAATCACTCTCAAGTGTGTATTACATATTTCATTGTTCCCCTGGCACAAACAGGACAAATAAATAACAACAAAAACAAAACTGTGGCGTTTGCATGTGCCTACATGAGTTCTCTCCAGGTACCCCGTCTTCCTCCCACAGTCCCAGGTTTTGGGAGGTCACCTATGTTAGCTTAATGGGTGATCCTAAATTGGCTGTAGATATGAATGTGGGCGATTCATCTCTCTCTCCTTTAGCTCTGGGATAGACTGAATGAAGGTATACCTTGTGTAAATTCTGCTCTCTTCATGAACCTCCATTTCAGTGCTCTTATAATCATTGAGCTCCTTCCGGATGGCCGCCTAGACAAAACGGCAATTCGGTTAAACATGAGAAAATGAGACAATATAATGCAAAAATTACATGAAACTAAAGGAGTTGCATGTGTTTAACATTTAAAATGCATGTGTTTGTAACACTGTCCTGGACATTGTGTAAAGTGTTGTATCAGAAAGCGGATTACCTTGTCAGCAGGAGTCAGCTTAGTCCACGGCTTGTCTGCTCTTCTATCGTAGTCCTGGGCATCTGTCACTTCCACATACTCGTGGAATCGCAAGATTTTTCTCGCCTGTAGTTCTGCAACTGTGGGTCTTTGACTCAGCTACAATAAAGAGTTTTTAATGTCAGTTTAATTTCAGGTAAACATATGGTTTAACACTGGGATGTTTGCAGGAGGTGTGCTGCTTCACCTTTCTGGTCAGCCGTCGCTTGATCTCTCGAACTTCGGCTTGTCTGTCAGCCTGATTTTTAGCTGAAGGAAGAACAAAGATGGGAGAAAGAATAGAAGAGCCAAATTTAGACTTCGGCATAAAAGGCTTGGTTTGATGGCAGATTTAAAAGCAATTTCTAAAATTAGATATGTGCTTCAAATAACCTTTTCAAGGGTAAAATTCATGTTGTTAACAGATGTGAAATGTACTTTGTTAACAAATGCTAAGGCGAAAGCATCAGACGAAAGAATGAGGAGTGGTTTTACTAAAACCCAGAAACAAAGGAGTCCGAACGAGTCAAGGATCATGTAACGTGGACAGACAGAGTAAATACTAACGCTGGAGGATGTTTCTTTGCTCAAGTTCCTCAGCAGTGGGTCTCTGGCTCAGTCGCCTGAAATTAAAAAAAAGAAAGGAAAAAAGGAGTCCTATTTTTACACATTTATTTCACTTGGACATTCAGGTAATAAGCAGGTGAAGGATCTTTAAAAAAATTGGTCTAATTTCTTCACGAAATGCACTTTTTGTCATTTTAAATAATACAATGCTACTGCTCATCTTTACCTTGTGAGTGCAGTGCCGATTTGTGTACGAATGGCTTCCCACTGCTCTCTGCTCTGCCAGGTGAGGCCAGTCTGTCCTGGAGGCTGGTCATCTCGGCTGCTCCTCTCCTGCGTAAACCTGTCCCTGTCGGGAGCAGAGGGACGGCTGCTCAGCTTCAGAGCCAGGGTGTCCTTTCTCTTCACCCTGCTGGCCAGGGCGCCTGGATAAAAGCCAAGCGCAGAGATGCAGTAAGCTGAGAAGCAGCAGCAAAACACTGCACAGGTTCACAAAGAGTCTGAAAAAGCCACTAAATGACCTCCAAATCAGTTTGTTGTGCTTACTCATCGGGGGCTCGTCCTCCTCATCTTCATCCGAGTCTTCATCTTTATGACGCACGGGACCATCTGAATCACTGTCCTCCCCGTGCATGTCGTGCTCGCCTTCCTCGTCCTCGTCCTCCTCATCTTCTTCCTCGTCCTCGTTATTGCTATTTCCCCGTGGGATGACACAAATGCCAGCGTCGCCCACCAAGCACCGGCGACTCCTTGGCTCCAGCTCTGGCTGTGGAATCTCCCCATCATACTCCTCCTCTTCTTCGTCATCTTCTTCCTCTTCTTCTTCCTCTGAGTAGTCATCCTCAGATCTAACAGGAAAAAAAAAATTGCATATAAAAATATTTTTTTGTTTTTATTTGGCTAATTCAGAAACAAAAAATACATCCACTACTTTCAAAGATGTCTCAACCCCTGTCCCTCCAGCTATATCTGACTTTACAGTGATGAAGACTAGACTTTTTTTTAGCTTGAAATGGATGTAAAGCTAAGTACAAAGTGTACACAGCTTAGAAAATGGACGAAGAAGCTACATACAAAGACAGATCACATGCAGACTCCATATTTAGTCACCAGGTAATATTGTCTTTGAATACACTGACTTTTATGTGCAGAGACACTTACAGTTTTAGTGGTTGAATGCTGACAGGCAGGGGGCGACCACGGTCTCCTTGGTACTCTAGAGGTGTTTCAAAAAGCAGTGTGTGCGCCCGTTGCGACCCATCTGGATGTGGCTGAGCCGGGCCGGGACTGGACAGGGCTCTCTGGATCATGATGTGCAGCGGTATGGGAGCTGGGCGCTGGGGAGACTCATTGGTCGGGCTCGGTGGGTCGAAAAGCATTGGTATGGGTTGGGGCAGCGGATGGGGGTAGGAGTGCTGATGGTGGAGGTGGTGGGTCTGTATGTGTTGGCGGGGCGGAGAAGGTGGTATGTGAGTCGGCAGGGGTGGGGACGGAGGAGGGGGAGGCAGCTGGAAGCCCACAGGGAGGCTGCTGTGTTCCTCCAGAGAAAGTGGCGAGGGATTGATGGGATGGCTTGAAGCAGAGTCCTCTGTGTTGCGTTTGGTGACTGGAGTGGTCCTCTTAGGAGGCATCGGAGGAGAGGGTTTGGCTGGGACAAGGCTAGCGCCCCCTGTGGCTTGGGTGAAGTCACCTGCAAATGGAAAAAGAGCTAATCCAACTATAACCATTAAGGAAAAAACAGCTACAGCTTAGGCGTGTGAGTGACTTGCTAGCAAGTGCTTTACTTTTGAATCTAGTTTGTCACTGTGACACAAGTGCACAAGCATCAGTCACACATGTATTACATGCCCAGTATGACAGAAGACACATGAATACTGGGATTACATGTCTGACTGAGCATTACTGCATACGTACAGCAAGTTGGATCATATGACGGCCATGAGCGCACACACTGCCCTAAAAGACCAGTGTGCAGCGAGTGCCCCAGTTCACAGAGACAAAAAAGATGCATCCATGCTCTTCACAGCCAGACTCTAAACCCGCACCGACACTTTTTCTATTAGCGTAGTAAAGCTCATGAAGCTCCTAAACAAAAAGCTCAAATGCAAACCTTCCAGTTTTGCATGCACATTTGCACATTTGCTATTTGGCTCTTAAGACTTCAGTGGACAGCTTTAAGGCAACATTTCTGTTAAAAGCAGAGCCGTGCTATGTAAGGCATAATAAGTGAACAGTGCTGACAGACTTACAACATGCAGTAACCTACACTGTAATGGACTTCCTCTTGATATTAAGTCAAGCCCTTATGTTAGAACCATTTTGCCTTTTTATTCTTCCACCCATTCAGTCATCCATTCAAGTCCACCCATCCATCCCATTTGAGTGAGAGCTGAGTGGATTAGAGACATAAAATTCATTTGATGCATAGCAGAACACAGCTGGAGCCCGCTACAGGCCCTCCCTTATTCAGAGGCAAAATACACTCAACTGCACTCACACAGAAGTTGTCTCCTGCGTACGGTAAGCACTCATTATCAGCTTGTTACGTGCATGCGGCTCTTATATACCAGGTCCAACAAAAAGCAATGAAGGCCAGTGAACAAGTAAAAGGCTTTTAAGAAGACATATGTTGGCAGCAGGAAAGGATGCGACATAATGAAGTGTGCAGACTCTGCAGAGGGCATTCCAGAAATTGGCGCCCTGGCCAAAGAAATACCAGGGGGGGGCATCCTTTTACCTGAGCGCAGGCCCCCGGCCCGCCGGCACAGGTACACAGGCAGGGACAGGTAGACATCATAGTCGCACTCTCGCTTCCAGCAGGACCAGTAGAGTGGAAGCTGAGCGTTTTCTCCCCCCTGCAGGGCGGAGACTAACAGGGAGGAGATGGAGGCCTTCAGCTGGTATGTTTAATGAATGCAGCTACTTTCTGTTGATGTGTAAGTTGTTGATTTCATAGTTGTGGTCAGAAGTTTACAGCCACTCATCGTGGGCATAAACTTCATAGTAATTCTGGGCTTCTAATGATTTCTTTGAACCTTTTTTCTTTTTCCAGAGTGGACTGACTGTACAGCAAACATCTTCAATTTGTATTTTCTCTAATGCACACAGCACCAAAAGTACACACACAGCCCGACTAATATTTGGTAAATATTTGGCAAGTTTCTGGCATAATCCTTGCTGGACATTTGACCACTTTTCTTGACAGAATTGGTAAAGTTTATTTAAATTGGTTGGCTTCTTTGCACTGATCTGGCTTTTAAGTGTAGTCCACAAATTTCCAACAGGACTGAGTTCGGGTCTTTGGAAAGGCCATTCGAGAAGCTTAGTGTTATCGTGCTTTATCCATCCCAAAACCAGTTTTGATGTGTGTTTGGGATCATTGTCCTGTTGGACTTTCAACCATCTAGCTGCTTGAGGTGAAGTTGAATTATTTGGAGGTAGTCCTGTGCGATGAACCAGTAGCCCTGATAGCAAAACAGCCCCAGAGCATGATGCTTTCAACACCATACTTGACAGTGCAAAGTTCCTAGGTTTCATCTGACCACAAAACATTTGTCTAGAACGAATTTGGCTCGACCATGTGGGCAGCTGAAAATTTCAATCGAGCTTGAAGGTGTCGTTTTTTTTCTTGGTCGGTATCCTCTCTCCAGTAGAACCTGTCCTGTCATTTTGTGTTGACAGTTTGGGTCTTCTCCTGAACCTCAGCAAAGTAGTTACATATCCATACAACAACAATTTTATGTAAGTAAAGTGTCTGTTTGAGGTGTAACCCGCTAAGAAACATTTATCCAAATATTAGTGGGGGTGGGTGTGTATATATTTGAGTCTGTATGTGTACTTCTGACTGAGTCGATCGAGAAAACCCAAAATGAATTGAAAAGTGTGCACCAAATTTTTGTTTTTAAACTCATTACCCATGTACGCGCTACGATCATTCCACCCAGGAAGAAGAACAGTTTAAAACGATCGCGACGATGCCATTGATGAGTGGATGTAATCTTTTAAACACAACTGTATATAAACAGAGATGCACTACGAGGGAATCATACCGTTTCCCAAAATGACAATCGTTAAAACAAACACACAGGTGAGAGCGTCATTACTATCCTTATAACTGTAACAGGATCTCTGGCATTGTCCACTGTAACAGTACCCTGTTACAGATCATGGGTCTCATTAACACCTTGTGTCTCAGACGCCTCCTGGCTTTTAAAATACAGTCACTTCATAGTAAACTATCAACAAGTGTACTGAGACGTTTTTGTTCCCTAAATGAGATTTCGAGCAGTTTTCTGTAGTGTAAATATTAACCTGAAACTAGTGTAAGTTTCTAACCGACTCATATTGTTTTCTATTTGTGTCAAGAACAACACATAGTATAATAAACTGATGACAAATGGGGCATTTTGTAACCGCCCCTCGGAGCTGTCACACAAGAATCTGATGACATATCAGAGCAAGTGGAAATGTACCAAATTCATACGATGTCCTGGAAAAAATGAGCCAAAGTAAACAGCCCTGCCTAACTGGGAATTAAAACGCGATCCCAGATGAGGCAAACCCACAGAACCGCTACACTGTGGAAGCAGTGGCCCGCAGCCACAAGTGTCCCTGTTATCCTCATAGCGTAAAATGCTGGAGACGTTTCTGCTACAATAATCCAGGCATAATAAGTAATTAACTGGGGAAAAGCAGCTCGCGCTGTTAAGATAGTATCATATACAGGATGTTGTGCTGAAGGGTTTGCCATCACTGACGCATAAATATACATACTGTATACGCCAGCTGGAAAACTAGATGCTAACTGAGCAGGCGTTTGATTGTCGATGTATTGCTTCCTCTCCCTGCAACATCTGTTAAGTTAAGAAGCTGCTGTTGGTAAAGGCTTACCCAGCATGGCCGCGTTGCCCCTGTTCACAGGCTTGGGTGGAGGCAGCGGGGGCTGTTTGGTGGGCTGAGGGGTGGAGGTGAGGCCTGCGGCCGAAGACTGCTGAGTGTTGGAACACGCAGAAGACACCGATCGAACGGGCTTGGACGTCACAGCCGACGGAGAAGAGAACTGGCTCGCCGGGTGGTTGGATGGAGTTCGAGGTGGGCATTCACTGCCGGGTTCAGGGGTGGAGCTCACCAGCCACTTTGGAGGCATGATTACCTGTTTGGGTGGCAGAGGTTCACGCAGGGTGTCCAGGTCAGGAGCAAAATGGCTGTCTGATTCTAAAAATCAAAAGGAAAAAGCATCCAGTGGGATATAGTTTCATATCATTAAATTTAAATCCACTTATTTAACTTTGAAAGTTACAGCACGTCAACTGAGAATGATAAATTTCAACAATAAATGATTGGTTTTCAGCTGTCGTGCATACACTGCATTCTATTTATGCATTATCGTGACAAATATCCTTCAATGAATTAACAAAATCTCACCAAATATCCCAGCGGATTGCTATAAATGTTTCAGCTCAGAGACTCAGCGATGAGCCATTTCTCTACTGCTCTAAGCACTCCGAGCACTCTCTGTGATAGCACTTGTTTGAGAATGGCATTATCTAGGGATCAGCTGTGAAGATAAACAGAGTAGGCGGCTGCAATTACCACCCAAAAAAACCCCCACCTCCCTCTGCCCACCCCACTATACCCGCGAGCCGGCCCCCACGCTGTTCCCACCGCTGCGCCCACGCCATTGCTGCCGCTCTCAGGTTCAGGGTTATTTATTTACAGAAGCGTTATCAGTGTGATGCCATGTAATCAAAGAGGAACTAATCCAGAGGAAAGCAGGAAGTCAGACTGAAGAACAGAGAGAGGGGGGGGGAATAAAAGGAGGACAGAAAGCAGGAGATGTGATAAAGATAGAAAGCGAGTGGGAGAGGAAAAAAAAGTAGCATCACACGGGGGAAAAAAAGGTAAGATGAAAAGAAGAGCAGAGCAATGACACACGAAGGAAAGTGGGGAAAATTTAACCTTCTTTCTTTCTTAGTCTTTAAATACTTTTCAACTCCAAACATGTTTACACACCGGCACAGAATAACGTGTCATGTGAGCGATAACCACGCAGCTGAGATCTAAAACGGAGCTAAACGCTATTATTTTTACACAAATTCTATTTTTCAGAGAAATCAATTAGCTGTGGCACTTTACCAATTATCACTGAGCTCACTGTGCTAGCCTTAAAGGGCATTAATGAGTATAGTGATCGCGCCACATTAATTAGGAGAGGAGAAGAGAGGACGAGCTATTCCCTCATGTTCCTGAATAAGAAGCATAGCTGGAGCAGGCCTCCCGGGAGCTGACAGGAGCTCGTCTATATCGGGGAGCACGGCGTATAAGCAGAAAAGTGACAGCAAAAGGGAGGGGGAGAAAATACCCAAGGATCACCGACTTTTCAAATATGAAGGAGGTTATGGTGTTAAAGGTGCACACTTTATCTGTGACCGTCCTACAGCGACAACAGCAGCGCTCTTATGATTGTGACTTGTAAAAATTCAGTTGGCAGTGAGGAAAACTACTGGAAGTGACTCACCTCTCCGGGCCCTCCCCTCCTCAGCAGATGCATGCCGAGGGAGTGTAGGCTTCCAATCTCCTTCTGCAGGCCGACTCCTCCTGCCATCCTCGGACGGGGCCTTCTGCAGACCTGGCCTCTTTTGCCCGTCATCAGGGTGAAGCCTGCCGCCATGTCTGCTCTCTTCCATTTGCCCGTGAATGTGGCCTTGCCAGGCCATATTAGACTTCCACTCGCCCTCCCCTTGCACCCGTACCCCAATCCCCGCGCTTCTCCGTCCATCGTCGTGTAATCCCGTGCCCCTTGAGCCCAAAGCTCCACGGCGGTCTCCATCTGAGGGAGAACGGCCCCTTCGGTCATCTGGCTGGGCGAGCCATGCGGGGTTCATCCTAAAATCTGAATCTGAGGGGAGTTGGCCCTGGTTGCATGGGCTCCTGCCACCGCTGATGACTCCTCCCCCTCCTCCAACAGGCAGAGTGTGGCCATTCTTTACATATGACTGCTTCACATTTTGTGCTTCTCCATCTAAATAGATTGGCCAAAAACACTTGGTGAATACTCAAACAAATAAATTAGAAGACTGAGTGATATTCTGAGCTATGGAGAGAGTGCAGAAGGACATTATAGGCTAATTAACTGAGTCATAACACTGTTAAACATGCCTTTTGCTGCTTGTTTCTTCAGATACAGTGATGACTGATTTCAGGGGAGATTTTAAAGACTACAGAATCAATACAGAAACTGTTCAAAAATAATGGCTATTTGCAGTTTTTGTCCACAGTAATAACAGGAACGTGCCCTTAACTCCAGCCCCATGGACAGTCAGTGCTTGCCGTGTTGAAGAAGCTGCTGTAGATTTAATAAATGGGCTTCAGCAACAGACCAGCAGAACGTTTGCACACCCCCCTTTCTAAGCTATTTTGCTGCAAGGCACAATTTGTTCCACTTTTCCTCAGCTCTGGAGAGTGGCAAGTAATTTTAAACAGACATTGCTTTACTCTGAGAAACAGCAAGGTGAACGCAGATTTTTTCTCTAAAATTTGCTTTTCTAAATTTGTCTCAGACACCTGCTGCATGGGAAGACTGCGTTCCCGCTATCATGTACTGAAGACTTAACTGTACCGCCTGAGTGGGCGTTATTGCCTCGGGGCTGCTGCTGTCAGACGCAGACAAAGCTTTGCAAAGATATCACATGTTGAATCGCACGAGTCCCCTCACCATTGTCCGGGACCTCCTTCAGCACCCCCTGTTCTATAAGCTCCTGTCGGGTGCGCCTTGTTGACATCTTTCTCTCTAGTTCTGTCAAGAGCAAAAGGAGATGACATTTTACAGTCCATGCTTCTTTTCACCAAGATCTGTGTGATTTAAACATTTCACTGTGATCTCATGCCCCAGTCACTGAACCGGACCTCTTCACCGTGCTATCTGGTTGGTGGTTGGTGGTACAGATCTCGTAAGTTTCTCATATTATTCAGTAACACTTAGAACCAGTTAGCAAGTTTCTTTAAATATAACAGAGTCTATATAGCTGCTAGATCTGAGAAGTGAAGCCAATTCAAAAGTGTCTTAAATCAGTAAACCTTTTAATAGCCAGCAAGTGCAGATCTACTGGTTGCAGAAAGAGGTCTGATTGTACATAGACAGTACTCAGATAGTACATAGTACTTTGTACAAAGTACATAGTACCCTACAACAGGATAAACACCCGGTAATTGTCAAGTTTCTGCCCTCGGTTTTTTGTACAGATCCAGTCGTCTCTTATCATGTCCGGCTTCAAACCATCGATGAGACAGCCAAAAGTCTTTGCACTAGAATTTCAGTAACCAGCAGATGTCATAGTATAGTCTATGGACACACCTTGCTAGCATTAGATGATATCTTAAAACTCCACCCTCTAAATATTCACAGTTGCCACTTTTGGCTCCAAAAAACACAACACAAAAAACCAAAAACAAGATGGCATTTGAAAAGAGCCACTGCAAAACCCAAGACCACCATGATACACAGACTGTGGTTTAGAGGTCATCTCTTAACAAGACATTTTGTATTCAGCTTATTGTTTTATGTGCATTGAAAGTAGCAAGAGACAAACTTGCCTGTAACATTGGGGCGGAAACACGGTGAATTTAAATGAAAGTCGAATACAACCGATACGGCCGCTGGGGCGAAAAGGAGAGGCGGCGTTCGCAAAGTTTACAGCACGAACCTTCAGACGTTTCTTTGAACTTCTCGCTGCTTTTTTTCTTCCTCCACTTCCATGGCTTGAAGATCTTGCCAAGGGTCGAGAACTTGCCTTTGCGCTTCGGGGGAGGGGTGCTGTCCCCGGTACTGCCTCCCTCTCCCACCATTGTGCTGTGGTGCTGCTCAGTTTCATCATCTAAAACAGAAAGCACAATTTTAAAACGAATACAATATAACATATTGTAGACAGCCCCCCTCAGCAGTGGAGCTTTCTATTTTAACTGAGCTCATCTGCTGCTTTTTAAAGAGGGCCAGGCTCATTATGGCGGTTATTATCTTTAGCTGTTAGTTCTCGGGGACTGGGTGTGCTTTGGCAGGGTGATGCCGAGAGCTCACGGACTCCTCCACGTATCCACAGTTAACAGGAGAAGCCTGACACTGGCTCTGAGCCAGGATTTCTCGCTGTCAAGTACTCACATTCCTTAGCTGGATGGAGTCTAGTGCCTTATCAGCCTTTCAGCCCTCGCTGCTCCCATAGAGAAGAGGGGCACGCACGAATGCAGACATAAGCAGCAGAAAAAGGTTGTCAGTCATTCTGCACACATATATAAAACACACACACGTGTACACACCCACACATACAGGTAACAAGAAGCAAAGGCTCTTTAAAAGCCGCTAATTATCATTAGGTGTCACCAAGGCTTCAAGAACTCAATTAAAAAGCAGTCTGCAGACACGGCTACATACTCTGGGTCACATGACTGACAGGCCAACTGACAGAGCGCTGAGCTTGGAGAGACTTTCAAGCATTAGCTCTCTAAAGGCTGCAGCTGCTGTATTCAGCAGACATAATATTTACCAGCAGAGAGAGAACAGAGTCCGATGTAAAACATCCAGTTTCGGGCTCACACAGGATGTCTTGGCGACAGTAATGCCCTGCAGTCTGATTCCCACAACAATATGCTCTCACACAATACTGATGTGGCTTACTAAGCAGTCCAGGGAACACTCAAACAACACAATGTTATTCTGGGATAGAAACTTCTTCATTCGAGAGGGACACACACACACACACACACACACGGATACGCATATATCAGAATCAGCTAGCTGCAGTCCAGCATGCCTGGAGCTGGCAGGGTTTCAGTATCTTGCTAAGTGACACTACAGAAAGGCGGATGGTTGCTGACACAACTCAAACCCATTTTTTTGCAACTGAAGGACAGGCGCATTAACTCCACACTGCTGGCGGTGTAAAATTTGAGTTGAGTGTTTGCACAGAGCTCAGAAGCCTGACAGACTGTAAACCTCGGACAGGAAATCAGTTTAAATCACGATACTTCAACTTCATCCCCTACTGTGAGTTTAAAAATGGTATTTTTGACAAGTAGCTTAAAAAGCAGACACTAATCTACCTGGGAGAGGGGAGTTAAGTGTCCAGCTTGCATGGTGGTGGGACTTAAAACAGCATGCCATGAGGACGCAACCAAAGATCTACTTCCCCGTGTATATCCAAGCATCAAATCACAGATGAAGAACACGCAGGAGACCAAGTTGCAGAGAGTTGATGGAAACTACAGCCGAGACAGTCCGGAATCGAGAGACATGGCCACTCTGTGGAAATCCAGCTTATCTCGGCAAAGTAGAAATCTGAGGATTCAGACCAGCTGCCATAACATCCAGATTAAGCATCGCTTAAGGCAGCTTCTCCACGATCCAATCTGAGGTTCTCATACACAGCAGACCGTTCTGTCAGAGACGCCTCTGCTACTGTGGCTCAGCTGAAGCCAGTGAAGCAGGATAAGAGTGGCTGTGCCAGGCCTGCACACTCCAAAGCACTGCAGAGATGACGATCGCAGAGCGCATGCAGCAGGCATCTATTTGAAAGACATGACTGCCCATATCCTCAGTGGTCTTTTCCATTAGCCAGCGAAGCTTGATTACAAAAGGTGTCAATCCACTAGTACAAAAAAAGTCCCCAAATAAGAAAAAAAGTACAGAACACCCAAATCAGCTATCACATTCAAGAGAGCTGTAGATCCACTCCACATTATTCTTCACAGATACAGAGAAAAACGTTCCAACGTTTCCATTGTTTCAGCTGTAGTGTGAAGAGGTCTGGCATGTTGTGACACTATAGCTGAGTGTGACTGTGGGTTTTGGAATGGGAGTAAAGGGTAAAAAAAATAAATAAATAAAAGGGCTACAAAGAGAGAAAAAGTACAGACATAATGTAGCGGGCCGGGGTGGGGGGGCTGGAAACGCAGTCACAGAATCAGGGTGGAGTGCCGTTTCCTCCCAGAGAACAAAGGCAGCCTCTTCCCCTCATATTCAATAACATAGTCCACTGTACAGCTCATGGAAACACTATGCTCAAAGGTACAACAGGGAAACTAATAAATGATGATGTATAAAAAATACCCCCCATTCATAACAGAGCAGGATTCTTAATAGTGTTGCTCTAATGAGAAAGTCTGCCAAGATCAGCCAGAGCAGTCAGGAAACACGGGAGTGTGCGACTGCGCTCGTGACTTCCTATGACATAGCCGTATCCAGAAGGCACACCTACTACTCCTCCATGCAACTAGCCAGATTTCCCTCTAACCTCATGATTCACTGAGTCATGGCAGGCTGATCAGGTGAGCATGTGGGTAAAGAAGATTGTTGCTGTAAAGGAGCTTGTTATTCTGATC
This sequence comes from Hemichromis elongatus, assembly GCA_015108515.1. Taxonomy (NCBI): domain Eukaryota; kingdom Metazoa; phylum Chordata; class Actinopteri; order Cichliformes; family Cichlidae; genus Hemichromis; species Hemichromis elongatus. The sequence continues at coordinate 15,826 of VUQR01011869.1, forward strand.
GCTAACAAAAAAAAAAGCACGAGTCCAGGAGGATAACTGTTAGGAAACACCTCCAACCTCAGTGTAACAGTTACCTTTGTCAGGGCCGATTATGAAATTTAATCCACTTATAAACACTTATGAGCACTGGCTGTTTCCTGCGAAACAATGGTTGCTAAAATTTTCAACTATTTAAGATCCAGTAGAAAAAAATGTCATTGCATGACTGTAATATGAGTAACATTTTACTGCTGTACTTATCTCCAATGCACAATCGTATAACACTGTGTGGCGCTCGGAAACCTGGAATAATTGGTGGGGTACAAAATTACGTAAAACCTCTGAGCCAGACAACATATGAAATCTGATGTTCCTGTGCAGTGTAACATAAGAGAATAAGTGCACAAGTCATGCATGAGTGTGTAAAAACACTGTAGAGAATTAGCCACATGACCCCAGTGATTTAGCATTCCTTGTGGTGGTAAAAATGAATGAGGGGCAGAATT
>VUQR01011869.1:16330-40570 GCA_015108515.1 Hemichromis elongatus
GCAAAGTTTATTACACAATCGCCAATCCTCAGCTCTCCTCTATCCTCCTATCCTTGAAAACTAGTAAACGAGAAAATAGTTTTATGTTGTTGATGTTAGCAATGAAGGAAACCACAGCTGTGTAAAGTACACCAAGAATGTAAGTCCAGAAACTCACCACGGCGGCTATGTTGTTGTTGTTGTTGTGGGTCCTGAGCTGAGATCTCCACACGGAGGCTCTGTCCCATGATCCAGCCCCTGAGGGGCCCCTACCTGTCCTGCACCTATAAGAGTGTGAACTACACGGTGCAGATCAACTCCCTCACCTGCCTTCCCTCTTCTGCAACAAAGTAACCGTATGCCCTAAGATCTTTTATGCTTCTCTGTGTCTGTCATCTAGCCGCCTTCTGTGCCGTTTCCTTCCCCCATCTCTCCCTCGCACAATATCCTCAGACCTCCCCTCCCTGCCTCCTGAAGTTGGACTCCCCCTCCCTTGCTGACCCTCCCTCCTTGGCTCATAGCACAGGTCAGCATTCACTGAAAGATGCCTACCATTCCAGGGAAAAGACAAGTTTTGTTTTCAATATGGCGCACGTTGTAGTATGCAGTGCAGTGTGTGTACAATGTAAAATATCCCTTTATATGATTACAACCAATCAGTGAATTAAACAGAGTTAACCAGCAAAGAAGACCTGAAGCTACAGATCTCAGATCACAACATATAGTTATATATAGTTACAACACACCTTTAATGCAACTATAGTAATGTATCTGCATGTGATGGCTGGAGGGGAAATAAATCAGAGTACCCTTGATGAGTAGAAATGCTAAACAAGAACAGATGCATTACTGTTTCTGAGTAAAGGTCGAGTATGCTCTCATCCCCATCAACAGAATGACACTGAACCGGTTGAGTGGACAGTTTGATCAGAGAAATAAACACTGCACTTTCTATACAGGGGTTTGCACGCTAACATTAGGTTGCTGCTGCTCAGAAACCTAATGTTAGTGCAGGGTGTTTATCATGCTGCTCACCTCTTTTAATGTCTCCAGACACCATTTTATACACTTCTTTAACTCTCTTATATCACAATTTAAAAAGACTTGGAAGCATTCGCACAACTTTGAAATGTGTTTGCCAAGAAGCGCAGTCTTGTATCAGATGCTGAGCAGGGAAGTAAAAGAGAGCACTTTCTGTAAATGAGAAGAAAAGCGGGAGTGGACCCCCTGAATTAGTGCTTTGATTTCTTTTGACGTTTGAGTGTCTTTAGAAGAAGAAAAAAAAAAAATCTTGTCTGAGCCTCAGAGGAATCCAGAGCACTGTGCTGTGTCATTATGCCTGGATAGATCAGAGCTTTTTGAGCATTTGGCTGCATCTCGAGCTGTTTCTAAAGATGGAGAGCTAGTGTGTTCGGCAGCGTTCCTTTTCTCTTGCTGTGCCCCACATAAAGCCACCACGCCGGGCTGGCTTCCAGCGAGAACTGAGCCAATCCGCATGAGTCCAGAACCTGTTGGCCTGACCTGGATAACAGACTGGGACAGGCTAACTCAGCAGGGAGGGAGCCTAAGTCAGGTACGCACATATGTACATAAACATCCCTGGCCCTGTCTGACAAGAGTGTGCAATGAGTCATTCATGATGGTGGGATAAAGTAAATCCACAGCTTATTCACACTCAAAGCATTAACACTGCATTATAAAAAAAACCACAACGCGTAAGTTGGTACTCACCACGATTTTCCATTACAGAGTTTGAGGCACACCAATCAACATTTCCTGAAAAACACAAGTTTAATACATAAGACACATTCTCAGTTCTTCATTTCTTTTTTATACTTTTATATAATTTATTTTCTTCTAGTTTTTCGTTTTTAATGCTATTTTCCCTTTAATGTATTAGGTATAACACTTTGGATTGCCTTCATATATAACGGATACGATATATAAATACAACTCCTGTGTATGGACTTCAGTATAATTAATTGGATTTGCGCAATTGCAAAAAGTTGTACACATACACTACACAAAGTCATGGGAGAGGTGTGGGTGGTCGGGGTTCTCGGCAACAGTACAGCAGTATTTTTTCAGGTCTCTAGCATGTTGATGATGCCACCTCCAACCATCCTATCCACTCTGAAAGAGAGGGGAAAAAAACGTTGATCACAGTCTGATATACAACACACGCTTAGGTAGACGAGAAATGAAAGGAAATCCACAAATTCCCATAAATTTCCCAATAACGCTGCAAAGAGAAAGCGATTACACCTGGGCCTGAAAACACAGGCACACTGACTATAAGTCACAACCAGACAGAGAATACTCCATATCTCACAGCTGAACCTGTTTGTGTCTCACTATAATAATGTTTGTTTTCTAAAACAATAAAAGGCCGGCTAAGATGTATCTGTGAGTTTGGATGAAGCAAAAAAAGTAATTTCTAATGCCACATTGAATCTATTGTGTATTTGAAGGAGCGTGCAGCAGGAGAAAGAATGGAGAAGGAGATACTGCAAAGGCCTTTAGAAGTCCTTGTGTAAGAACAACTGATACAATTTGGTCAAACTTTACAGAGCTTAAAACAGAACATAGCTCCAGTCCACGAACTCACAAAAGGTCTGATGCCACAGTCATCCCTCAGTAAGTAGCCGGAGTTTGTATCCACTGACGTATACACGGTGACGGTAATGAGTAAATGGCTTTCTGGCATTGGTTCAAATCAGAGTGGTGTGTAAAATGACACTTCAGTTATGTAACCGCTCATGGACAAGCTCACAAATAACAATTTTTATGTACTCAAAGTAGTGAACTGTCCATTCTTAGCAATAGAAAAGCTGGAAAAACATAAGCAAAATCACAATACAAAAGCTCTGATAATACCTCACATCTTTATTAAGGCACCAAAGAAAATCAAGCAGAAGCATTTACTAATGCAGCACTGACTCATTAACAAGTATAACTGCTGTATAATTAGAAGTAAAAATACACTGGAAGTGATACAGTGTTGAAGCACATCTAGCTAAGCTTTGTAGCACCTTCTGTCAACAATATGTTTTTGGGAATCGTCCTTTATTTGGTTCATCTTCTTCCATGTTGCCTTCACTTCCTAACAGACAAATGTAACTCACAATTGCACAGACTTTACAACCACACTGGTTTGGACTGCTCTACTCCAGTTTTAAGCGACTGGATTAAATCAATCATACACATACTTGGTATATGATTTAAAGTATGTAAACTGCCAGGTCTTTTTGGGGGACCAGGTATTGATGTAATGTCACTTTGCTTAAGATTTGTTTGCCATCTTGGATGTGTCATAATGACCAGTTGCTATGGAAAAATGTGTATTCCCCAACTGGTTGGCACTGGTTCCTGGAGGATGCTGGCTCTCGCTGAATGAAATAGGATGGCAAATTAGTGCTGCGCCAGAAACCTCCTAGTGACTGTTTTGGTTTCTGGCAGATTTCCATGCAAACACTCGCTAACCGCTAACTTCCATGCAAACTATGAATGACTGCAGCAATATGCTAGCAACCAAAGCAATCACAAGGAGGTTTTTGCCAACCAGTAAGGGAATACATATGACTGGGGATATAGCATATCCTTCCTAGCATATGCCAACAACCTCTGGTAAATGCCAGAGGTTGGGGAATATTCATTTTTCCCTCACACGCAGCGGTTGCCAGATGGTTGTAGACCAGTCTCTAAGTCTCTGTGTAACTGGGGCATCAGCCACTTGATCCTATATCGTCACTATGACTGTCACACCCTAATCGGCTGACAAGTTAAAGTCACATGCTTAGTGGATTGATAATACCAAAAGGGTTAGGTATAGATACAAGCCTGGTTAGTGAGACGAGACAGAATGAACTAAGACAGAACTCCAACCTCTCAAATGTAATTTTGCAATTTTTGCACTTTACTAAGTCCTGTGTTTGTCTGTTATATGTCATATGTAGCACCAGGGTCTCGGAAGAACGTTGTCTCGTTTCACTCTGTACTGTATCACCGTACGCGGGTGAAATGATAGTTAAAGCCACTTGACTTGACTTGACTTGAATTGTAATGTGTGTAATGTGTTGGTGGGTTTCCTAGTCATATACTGCAGGTACCACATTCTTTCTATGGACATGAAGACCTGCTCTTCATGGTAGGAAATTATTTCACAACTTTTTTGACATTTGTAGAAAATAAAACCATAAATAAAACAATATTACGACTCTCTTACGGCATCTTTAAAGCTCCTTCAGGTGACTATTGTTGTGATTTTGTGCTATATTAATACAATATATTTGAATTGATTTGAAGTTTCAGCTGTAAAGAAAATAATTATTTTCTAAGCAATTCATTGGTTACAGTCCCAGCTAAACCTTTTGATTGTTTAAATGAGACATGCAACATCATTGTACAGCACAGTGCAAATTAGCCATTCTTAGCAATAAGATAGCTGAAATGCTATGGAAGCCACATTTTTTTTAGAGAAAGTGTTTTCTGTAGTGAGAAAACCCACAAATAATCTAATGTAAAAAAAAAACAAAAACACTGGTTATAATTGTCAGTGTACGAAGCGGCCCAAACCCAAACCATAAAGTTTGGGTTTGGACACAAAATTCCTTCTATCTCTTCAATATTAATTATGAGCTTCACTGCAAGGCAAAATTCTGGGTATTAATGGCCCTCCATATCATTTTACACTTGAGAAAATTACTGGTCCAGGCAAACTGCAGTAACCTAATGGTTTTGCCAATAAATATTAAGAGACAGTGCTGGCTGATGGTACTGGAGGCCCTTGACTATATAATTAATGTTATCACTGGACAATGTCCTGATATGAAGTGAAGCTCTGTCAGTCTAAGGAAGCTGTGATCGTACTGCAAAGTAATCCAGATGTCACATATAGATGCAAACAGTTCACTGCCTATATAATTTAAATACACAACCAGATATTCAGTTTAGCATTCTTCTCTATTTCTCTTCTAGGACAATTTTCTGGCAGGTCAGAGGTCAGCTTCCCTTTCAAAAGAAGAAGTGTGAGTAACGACACTCGCACATCAAACAGGCCAAACAGCACTGCCTGAAAGCACACAAAATGGGCTTCATATTACTGTAGACTCACACAGACTGGATGAAAACCCTAACACCACGGAGACGAGGCAGATGCATTTGTGGTCCGAGATGAAATTTTTTACACTCCCGCCCAGTGCCACAGCCTTGGCTAGATGACTCGAAATAATCGAGCTGAGCGGTGAGTGTTCCACGGAAAGAGAAAATATCTCTAGGTTCTCAAAGTACGAATGGAGTAAAGGCAGGGGGTGGAAATTAAAATACTAAGACTTTTCCAGCAATTTTATACATGTATATGTATATATATGTGTGTGTGTGTGTGTGTGTGTGCATGCACAGGATTATTCAGGCTTTTCATAAATAAAGAACTGGCTTGAGGTGATGCGTTCCTTGGTAAAATATTGTTCTGTTTCACTTGCTATTGTGTCAACCTCACAACCAGTCACAGATCAAAAAAAAGGGGATGTTCATGGCCTAGTTCCTTATTGAGTTGTTAACCCTGTACCTGCCTTTTCATCATACAGAACAGATCGATATGAAAGTAATGTGTCTATCGAAACTGTGCAGGACCTCTGGGTTTTAACCATGAACGCTACATTCTCAGAGGCCGCTAACGGCTGCCATATATCGCGTCACGCAGCTGGGCAAGCAGATCGAAGAAAACGGGACGCACACTATCAAATAATGACACAAACTCTTAATTCGAGCTGAACTGTTCGGATAGAAGAATAAATAAAAAAGCGAAACTCACCTGCCCGCCTTATCAATCACTAATCACAAAACACATCCCTGCATGGCCGATGACATCAGCCCGGCTTCCAAATCCCAAATGCACCAACCAGGTATGTGAAAGTGACTGTTAAACACCGCCTAGAGGTCCCGACTGTGTAATCTTCTGCGGAGTGCACACACCCTCACTGGCGCAGTCTACTAGTGTTGATTCAATTACGATGGGAGCGGAAACGGCAGCAGCTGGCTGAGTTATGCCATCTTTAAATAGCAGTCTGCTTCTCACTCCAGGGTTCTGGGCACAAAAAGCTGCCAAATCACTGGAAGAAAGTAATTAACTCCCTGCTTAAGTCCTAACAAGGAAGACTCTTACAAACTGAACACAACGACCAACTGTTTGAATACATGTTACGATCTGCAGCAGGTAGGCTGAGCTGAGGCATACTTACAGGCCAACTCCAGTGAGGCATCAAAAAGAAATAGGGATTAAAAACCACCGTTGCTGTGTCTATGCTTGGACCTTTCTGTAGGTGTCGATCCCGGGTTGCACAGTTTCTACACCTCTTTCCGAAATAGATGGACGAAGGTGTCTGTTCCCAATCTGTGCTCGGAGAGCGTCATCACTGAGCCTGCCCCAGAAAAGCGCCTCTCACCACAGGGACCAGTGCCCCACTTTTACAAGGAGCCCAAAAAGCTCCTAGCCTTTGCTAAACTTTTCTTCTGTAGTGTCCTTCCACCTGCGTGAAGGCTGCACTGCAGGGGAACCGAACATAATTTAAGTGAAGTTATTTGATTATCGCCAACAAGCTCTGTCACGGCACACATGTGTGTTTACACACCGGAACAGGCTGCCCACTTGTGCTCCCTGCCAACGGCTGCCCTGTGAACGAGGATTGATCCGAGACATTCAGCAGAGAGCTTATAAGGAATGTGATGCTCAGACCAGTCTCATCTGCGCGGTCTAACCGAATGAATCAGGCACAGTCGACAGCTTAACCATTGTGGTTCTCCTCTTAATGGTCCATTAAAGAGGAGACTTCCAGTGGGAAGTGGAAAGAGCCCGAACACAAGCCATGAGGCATCTGTTTTCTTTTTTCTGCAAGAGCACATTAACTTCAAGAGTTATTGTAGTGGATGGAGCCACAGGAAATGGATGTCATTGCATGTTTAAGAAGAGAAAACACCTGATGAGACCATTAGCCAAGTTTTATCATGTGTCAGATTCACCAGCTTCACAATGCATTGAACAGAAATTGAGAAAATAAAATAATAGCCTTGTTATAAACACATGAAAACACACTTTTATTCTTTTTCATCAGAAGGCTCTCTAATTTGAAAGTTTATCAGCCTGGTCTGGAGTAAATCTGAATAATTTACTTCACTCTAATTTCCTCATGGCAGTATAGCTTATAACGTCCTTGAAGAAGTATGCGCTCTCCATAATAATGGGCTGCGATGAGCCCGTATAAGAAGAAATGATAATAAATAAAAAATTGCCTTGCCAGACCCACACTTTGATGTCAGACACATGCACATATATTGCATCTTCCATCTCTGCCCTAACAATCCATGTCCTAATTAGAACTACACGGACGGCGGGTTTCTAATTGTATCGCCGAGATTAGACAGACTCTCGCTTAACTGGTTTTCCTTCCCGAGGCAAAAATACAAAATTACCTGAGAGGTTGATTCAGGCTATGTCGCAAAAAAAAGCATCAAATTAAACAGCTGCTACTCCCCGGCACCATGAGAGGAAAAACGGGAGCCCGTGCGTGAAGGCTCGCGGCACCTACCTGCCCTCTCTCTCTCTCTCTCCCCGCGAGCGGATCTCGCGCCAGTGGAGTAAAGATGCTGCTGAGTGAACGAGACCGGAGTCAAGTCAGACACGCAGCGAAAGGGGCGACTTCCGGTGTCACACCTCAAAATAAAAATCCCGCTGGTGAACACGTTTTACGAAAGCTAAAAAAAAAAACCCCAAAACAAATAAGCATAACTGAAGAGGGGTCTGTTATCCACCGATTTGTCATTGTCCCTGACATTTCCGCCATACTGTGATTTATCACGCCTACAGATGAAGGCCTTGAGGCAATGTTTTACCCTTTTAAGTGTGCTAATTATTACTGTGAGCTGAAGATGGGCCTATAGGTGTTACACCCCACCTTAAATGCATCATGGCCTTAAAAAGTCACCGAAATCCATGTTTGTATGCCTTTTCTTCTTTTGCGCACCAACACCATAGAGATAACACAAATAACACAGATACAGGGACAATCGTTTTGACCATCACTGTTTCTCACTATATATAGTTTAGATGTAGCATATTTGGCAGGACGCGTATAAATAACCGGTCTGCGGACCTTCCGACGACATTCATCGGCACACACCATGCACATCCTGATCATCCGGATCCTTTGTTGTGCACGGTCTCCTGCGCGGAGCATCAGTGGGGAAAAAATGGAGTTCCAGGGTGTGAAACAATTGCAGCAGGAGCAAAGATGTGCGCTGACCCTGTGGCACTCGCTTTGTGGGGAAACACAGCAGTTTCACCCGCAGCATCGCGCCGTGAACGTGCAAATCGCTTTCTGAAAACCGCTGCTTCGCACCGGCCAACTTGGGAGCGCAACTTGCAGGTTATTGTCTGTGCAGACATCTCTGCAGCGAACTCACCGTGTGTTACCTCGCTGCTCCGGAGTCAGCAGCGCTACATCCCTCCTGATGAACGTCCGTCCTCCGCCGGCTCCTCTTTTGAATGTTTTTACAGCCGACTTAAAAATAGCAGCCCGGTCATTTCCTCACCTCACACTTTCCCCTTCTCCCAGAGCCCGGTCCAAACATTTTGCGCACTTACCGGAAACCATCCCGAGCTGCGCATCTCGGTACCGGTAGTTCTCAGTGGGAGCGACAGCGCCGCAGTAGCCGTTGACAATGCGGCTTCTCTCTTTGGTATGAAGACTTCAATACCCACCAGGCTTTGCAGTTCACAGCTCTGGGGTGTGAAGGGGGTGGAGGAGCATACCGTTATGTTGTCCAGCTTCACACCGTCAGGATGAAGAGTCACGCTTCCCTCCCTAAAAATAATAAAATAATAAAGGCAGGCCTGACCTACAGATAAAGCCTGCTATCGTTTTAACCCCCATATGACACTTTATTAAACATACACCCTGAGTTATGACGCTGTAAGAATGAGACTGATGCCAAGAATAAGATATAACCATTTAAACATATAATAATAATAACAGTGACAACAACAATAATGATAATAATAATAAACTACATTAAGTTATTGATAGGATTGTTGTAAAGCAATAATTCTTGTTTTGGGGTGCATATATTTGATGCTTTTCACAAAAAAATATCTAAAATCTCCCCTTAGTCGAGTAAATGGCCAATAGATATAGCCAATAGATGAATCCATTTTATTCCCACTCTTTTGGCCCCGTAGTGAAAAGATGTTTATACATTCAACACTCGGAATCAACTTTACTTAACTCTGCTTCAGTTGTAATAACAAGGATGTGAAACTGCAGTCAATTCGCCACTGAAAACCTGGGATGGTGTATAAAAATGACAGTAAATAAACGGTTCATTCAATACTCAAGTTCCTTAAATAAAAGCTGAAAGGCTTCGTTTTGCTCAAATATTAATTGTTTGATCAGTTGTGAACAGAGTCCAGCAAATTATGGACCCAACTGAATGGCAGTCTGACGGCAGCTGCTCAAACCCTGAAACAGTGCATCGCGCAGGGGAACTGGACACACTCTTTCAATTTCAAGGATTTATCAGGAAATTAAAACAAAATCTGGTCTTTAGCGAGCAGTAACATTATTTAAATGAACAACAACATTTGATGTGTTACACAGTATCATTATTTAATTAACACAAACTAAGACAAAATGATGCTTGTGAGAAAAGCTAAGTACGCCCCATGATTTCAAAGCTTGTAGATCCACCCTCAGCAGCGGTAATGTGAAGTAACTGCAGAACTGCTGTCGTCTTTCCTCCTTGTTGATGACCAGTGAATTAGAAGCACCTGACTGCTACTTACCCTCTTAATTACTATAGGTGCAGTAAGGGTACCTTTTGTTTTCACACACTGCTTCTACATTTCCGCTTCGTTTTTATTAAATAAATAATGATATGGTGTAACACGTCACATGTTTTTACTTTTAACGTCAGATTATTTTTTATGTCCTGATAAGCAAAACCATAAAATTGAAAGCAAGTGTACGGTATTTTTTGTTTTTTTTTGTTTTTAATTACTGTATAGACATTTAGATATAAAACAGTAAGCATGTTGAGTGAGGAGAAATGTTCTGGGAATGGGAATATTTTCTTCCCACCTTTGAGAATAGTCCTGTTCTGTGACCGCACTAAGGATTGTGCAGCAATTTTACCACACACAATCTATCTATCTATCTATCTATCTATCTATCTATCTATCTATCTATCTATCTATCTATCTATCTATCTATCTATCTATCTATCTATCTATCTATCTATCTATCTATCTATATATCTATCTATATATATATATATATAATCTCCGTGTGTGTGTGTCTTTTAAGCCTCTAATGACAACTGGCAGCCTTTAAGCTGGATAGGCTGTTCACTCTAGTCCAGGTTCCAGGTTACTAACTAGAAATTACGTCTTTTTCAACAAGATGGAGACCATGGCTATAATGAATAAATTGTCTTATAAGTTTACGCTTTTCATGTACAGGACTTTGTCACTGTCTATGAAAAGAAATTAACTTAATAAATTAACTTTACTTAGTTTTAAATTCATGCACTTTAAATGTCAAATAAATAAATAAAACGTTATATCTACAATATTAATCAAATGTATGTATGTCCTGGCCGTGATCAAATACTTTAAGTGTTTGGGGTTTGGCATTTTTTGGTTTTGCAGTTTTAATTTTCCATATTTTTACTGAAGCTTTAAGTCTGAGCAGCGACTAAGTACCTTTTTCTCATGATTTCCTAAATTGGAATAATGATAACCAGACGCCATCTACTGGTCAACTGCAGTGACGACATGCTTCTTTTCCTCCAGAGCAGCGAATTTCACTCCAAGCAATAAATATAGTTTCACTTTCACTAAAACACTCTATAACTGTATAATCACAATGCAACTTGGACTCATTGAGTGTGTTTTGATTTTTAAAAGCATGTCAATAATTTAATAGCATAACAACAGCGTGGTTCAAGGCTGTTATAAAAATCACGCTATCAAAACAAGGAAGTGCTTGAATTCACCAGGGAAAACTAACTATATAACTATATTATTTTAGATGTCTTAAATCCTTGTTCAGTTGTTTATCTAGTACATGAAATCAGCAAATTCCTCACTGTGTAAGATAAGAAAGAAAATGAAAATGAAAATGAGAACAGTTTATTGTGCGGGAAGGCTTTTCTAGTCATAGAAGTGGGAGAGGAGTATATGAACTGTTATCACTAATTATTATAACCCCAGCACTGTTGAAAGTCTGACTGGATACCACTGTGGTCACATCAGCAAATTCTGAACTGTTTATAAATCCCAAACACATCTATTTATGACATCATGATAGCTTTAGGTGTTACAGGTGAGTGCTGTGGGCATATCTACAGCAATAAAGCCTATCAAGAGACAGATGACTAAGAAAAGCCACATTCTATAATGTTCAAATTATCGCTGAGAGGTTTCTCAATGTTTTGCAATGAGAAATCTCTTTAGAGCCTCTGTGGAGGCTTTAATCAGCTAATATTGCAAAGGTTTGATGTCACTGATAAACCGAGCATAAATGAACTAATGGATAATGTCTGTGAAAGTTCTCCATCATCCAGGTCATCTTAGACGCTTTCCTTTCCTTTCCTTTCCTTTCCTTTCCTTTCCTTAGACTAACCTTCCTTGGAAATAGCTGTCCTTGGATTTTTTTCCACAGTCATGACAAGATCTTGTAACAACTCAAAAGTGAAAGAGTTATTGAAAAAGTCAACAAAGCACATTTCTGATTTCAGTGGTACTTCCTTGACCATCAACAATTAGTTTACCTTCTCTCAAATAAGTCTTTGCATTTTGTCTTGTATCCTAATTTTGCGCCGATTTCTCTGAGACAAGTCTTAAAAAAACAGCAAGGTACTGCACAGTGTGGAGTCCTACAGGGGTTAAGTGGTGCATATGTTGATATGAAGGGGACAGGCAGCTGTTTCAACCAGAATAGAGAAAAATGATCCTGTGCCCATGCTGGTGGTAAAGAATGACTGCAGGGCACAAAACTCACACTTGTTTTGCTGTAAAGGTTGTTTTGTGTTTTTGACCGCAAGATCCAGTAAACAGTCTGTCTAGAAATAAATAAAAAAAAACAAAAAGGAAAAAAAACAAAAAAAAACATTCCTCATAAAGTAACAGCTGTGTGCATATATTTGTATAATGTGCACTGTGTGTGGCTAACATACTGGGCTATTGCTGTTTTTGCTTTTTATTCAAATTGTGCTTTAATGTACTTTTTCTGTTTTTAAATATAATAATAATAATAATAATAATAATAATAATAATAATAATAATGTGTTTGTTGTTTTTATTCTCTTCTTAAGTTAAGCACTTTGGTCAGCACTTGCTGTTTTATAGCTTGGCTATATACTGCTCCAGGGAACAGTTGTAATATGTGACAACATCAGTCTGTAGTTGTTAATAAGAAATTTTATGAATCCTTAATACAGTCCTGTTTAAAAAACAAAGAAAAAAAGCATGAAAACACAATGCAGCTATTTGCACAACGGATATACAATACTTAGTAATGCTTAACAAGCTGGAGTGTCTGAGAACTAAGTCGTTTAATAATATGATCTGAGAGGGCGTGTGTCAGGTGAAAAGATGGAAAGAGTTTCCCCAAACTGTGAAAGAATCGATGCACAAGTAGTTCAACAATTTAGCAATAATATTTCTCAGTGCTGTTTGAAATTGGTGCTTGGGGTCGGGAACACTTCTAAAAACTATTTCTGAAAACCGTTCTTGCTACTTTGCAGATACATTTTTTTTTAAAAAGAAGAAGATTTAAGCAAGACAACAAGCTGCCCCCCTTTGTGTAACAGAGCTAATTTAAAGTGGACTGAAATGAAGTGGAAAGGAGTCCCCCTGAGGTCCAACCAATCAAATTCTGATTTTATCCTGAAAATGAAGGAGACTGTAGACTAAAGAGAAGAGCCATGTGGTATGTTATTAGCAAAGAGGTTGAAAGCAAACATCTGCAATAGTAATATAGGGGAAGCTATTTACAGGTTTTGAGGCATCATACAGTACGCAGCCATACTGTTGTTCAGGGAGACCTTTAACAACACAGTACTGTACCACGTTCCCCATTACCAGCATGGCTCAGTCATAAACACAAAAAAGTTTAGGAGCTAAAGCAATTAACCGTTGACAAAGTATGACAGAAGATGATACAGATGCTTCTCTGCCAGCTTTTTTTTTTAAAGTGGGGCATTCTTTCCAAAATGAAAAATGTCTCATTTTCAGCATCAGCTTGTCATATTGTCCTTGCACTATCTGCAGTCTTTAAATGATTTGTAGATCACTGGATTCTGTTTTCATTTATACTTTAAACAGAATCCTAGCGTTTCCTTTCTTTAAATCAAACTTACAAGGTTACACTCCTTCATAGTAGCAAACACCATTAAATGAATTTAATGGTGCCAACGATGAACAGAAGGAGGACAAAGGGCTTTTCAATTCCTATGCAATTATCTTATACACTTAACATGTCCACGTTTTCTTGATTTACAGCCGAGCTCTTGTTCTCGGGAAAGGATGGGTGATACAGCAGGTTATTTTAAGAGAGGGAACATGCTGTTAACGATCCTGATCAATGCCAGTTGGCTGTGACCCAGAAAATGCCTTTTGAAGTATAGCGGAGTGCAGAAAGCCAAAGCATTTCAGGAATGTTTACAGAGTGTGCTGAATCAGTAGGGGCTGTGTGTTATGTTATGTGATCATTTGAAACTAATTAAACTTCAGGGTCACAGCTGGTGCGGTAAATGAGTCATTTGTAGACTTCAGTGTTGTGCAACTGCATCATGCTCACAATATGAATAAACAAGATGTTGGCTGTATGATGTCTGCCTATCTGTGAAGTATACACAGACAGGCATGATATATTTCAGCTGACAGGTCAGCGTCTCTGTTTGCGGAGAAAACAGCTCTCACGTTACCAAAGCATGAACCCAAACACAGTCTGTCACTTAGATAACTCATATTTGGAGAGCTGTCAGCTAAAAGTATCGATATAAAACACATGCGATATGAGTTCAGAGGGGTTTAACAGCTTCGTCACGTACCTGCAGCCCTTTATCCCAGGCATGCATTTCTTGTGATTGATTATTGAGTCATCATTGAATAGTGCATGAATCACAGTTCCTCATCAAAAATCTACATCCCGTGTAATAAGATTAAAGGAATAGGCACAAAATGATATCTGTGGAAAACTGTGCCTTTGAGAGTTATGTCAAAGTTGAAATCTGCAGTGTTGATGGAAGGAGCAGCCTCACAAACAAACTGGCTTTTCAGAAAGAAACACACTGTAGAAACTATTTGGGCTCCTGTGTTGAATTAAAACAACGTTTCAATATAAGGCACAAACGTTGCAGCGTAGGCTAGAATCTCCCACGCTGCCTTCACAGTACGGTCCACATCTTCACCACTTTGTCAAAGGTTAAAACACAGCTGTACTCAATCATTAAACCGGGTGACTGTGATATATATAATTCATACTGACTTTAGGTGTGTGTAGCCTTCAGTCATTAGTGGGCAAATCAGTGCTCATGTATACAACACAATGCTGAACGTGACACAGAATCAAGGATTGAAGAACCAGGAGAATAGTGGACAAATGGACTTATCACTGAGATAAAGAGTTTGTCTGATTGGGAAAGAGGAACTTCCTGCACTGGAGGTGGCTGAAGTGGGTACAAGACCTTGGTAGTCTCTGTTGTACATCTCTGTGTAAAGTATAACCAAGTGTGGTACTGTGACAGGATTCCTCCTGTGCAACAAGTCTTCCACAGTCTGTTAGTGGTATGATAGCAAACTAGACCAACTGGGAACAACAGGAACTAAGTAGTAGACCATGGAAAATCACAGAGCAGCAAATACTGAGGTGCACAGTGTGCAGAGTTCTACAACTTTTTGCAGAGTGAATCGCTACAAACTTCCGGTCTTCACATGCCCTTCAGATTAGCTCAAGAACAGTGAGTAGAGAGATTCATGGCACGGTTTTCCATTGCTGAGCAGCTCCATCCAAGCCTTACTTCACCAAGCGCAGCTGCAGTGGTGTAAAGCACACCGCCACTAAACATTAGAGCAGTGGAGAAGTGTTCTCTGGCCTTGAGACAACTGTTAGTGTAAATTGGCAAGATATAAATAAAACTCAATTGAATTGAACTGGAACAACGAATCATGCTGGTTATCCAATGGAAAGGCTTCAGTTTGGTGGTTGCCGGGGGAACAGTATTTGTCCGACTGCACCGTGCCAAGTGTAATGCTTGGTGGAAGAGGGATTATGGTGTGAGCTTGTGTTTCAGGAGTTGGGTTTGGGCCCTTAGTTCCAGTGAAAGGAACTCTTAATGTTTCAGCATACCAAGACATTTCGGATGTCCCCTTCCTGTTCCAACATGACTGCACACCAGTGCACAAAGTCCATAAAGACATGGATGAGCAAGTTTGGTTTGAAAGAACTTCACTGACCTGCACGGGGTGCTGACCTCAACCTGATGGAACAGCTTTGGGACGAATTAGAGCAGCGAATCTCGTTCAACATCAGCATCTGGCCTCACAAATGCACTTCTGGGAGCATGGTCAGAAATTTCCATAAGCACTCCTAAACATCGTGAGAAGCTTTCCTAGAACAGTTTAAGCTGTTACAACTGCAAAGGGTCATACAATCATAATAAGCCCAGTGGATTAATGATGGAATTCCCATCAAGTTCATATGTGTGTGAAGGCAGATGAGGGAATACCTTTGGCAATATAGTGTATCTGCTCAGTGCAGTTATATTGCTATTACCTATAATTTGATTGATTATAGATAAATTGTTACTTCGTTTTCCGCAGCTTTTACCAATTTATCTTTTTATTTTAAGATATTCATAAAATGATTGGAAATGAAAGGCAATCTACCCGCTCATCCTTATTATC
The DNA here is from genome assembly GCA_015108515.1 of Hemichromis elongatus. Classification (NCBI taxonomy): domain Eukaryota; kingdom Metazoa; phylum Chordata; class Actinopteri; order Cichliformes; family Cichlidae; genus Hemichromis; species Hemichromis elongatus. The sequence continues at coordinate 32,271 of VUQR01011869.1, forward strand.
CCCTGTGCTGTGACCCTAACCCTGCTGATGTGGTTACAAATGCAGTGACACTGTACTAAGACACTGAAGTTGCAACACAGATAAACAACCACAACAAACCTTCATAAAATCAAAGGTCAGGTGATAGAAAATTTCTATGTAGAGTGACTATTTTTACACACCAACACATGATTGCTTTTCAATCGTCATTTCATGCAAAGTTGGAGAAACATTGTTACTATATTATTTATTATTGTACAGGCGCTTGCCGATAACACCTCCCACAAAGTATCTGTAAAACTGGCAGACACACTACTGAAACATAACAGCTACACCCAAACGGCTTTTGTCTTCATGGAAACCAATCAAGCACAAAATTGGCAAGTGCATAAAATTTAGTTTAATGTTTGTCAGACTTTTTTTTTTTTTTCTTTTAGATCAAGAGATAACTTGCTCAAGTGCAATTCAGGACATAGTGCATGTCCAGCATTTTGGATTTTTCCAGCCTGTTTCTATAAACACATTTAAATTAAACACCTTAATTTACATCCACTATGCTTTTATTTTCAGCTTCTGCTTGTTTGAATGCAATGCAAGGCCAAATCTGATCATTTAGAAAAGGCCCGAGTAGCGCTCGCTCTACTGGCAACAGGGAATTACTACCAGAGTGTTGGTAGAAACCAGTCAAGCCCATCATTCTGGAGGCAGCAGTGACGTGGTTCACTAGTGCCTCTCCTGTTCCAGCACCATGGACAGAGTTCTGCCATTAAGACAGCCTGTGCGTTCTTAGTTTAGCTGACACAGTCATATTTCTTTGTATCAGTTAATTATTACTCATTTGAATGGTTTTTTTTTTTAAATCATCTTTATCTCTGTATTGTTTTACAGCACACTCATTACAGTTGTTTATTACTGCTGTTGGTCCCTCTTGGCAAGCAGAATGAGGAAATGCCCTTATTTAAAATGCATGACCACAACATCAACTCCGAATGAACATATATAGACTTTCTGCCATTTCCCTGCTCTCAGATCTTCTTTTATGTGTCGCAGATAGCTTGTAAGGTGAGAATAAAGCATGTGAATATCCGAACCACGTGAAGTGTTGTGAAACTGCGTCTGAAGAGGTCTGCTATTACTGTGTTGACTGTGGATTCAGGCAGTCTGTTTGTGAGGAAAATCTGAGACTGCATTCAGGCCTGTTTGGAAAAGATGGCTGCAGGGAGTCTCCCTGGAAAGCATTGAAGGGAAGTTATGACCTGAAAAGAAAAGCAGTGAAACAGGAAATTGTACTACAGAAATAAAAAGGCATACTATCACTTGGGTGTAGCTGTTAGTGTTATTTGTTTAGAAAACAAGGACAGGTCAGTTTTCTTCCACTTTATTCATTTCATGACAGATAACTGCTTCCTTTGGGACTTCGATGCTCATCCACCCTCTTACATATTCACGTGTGAACAGACAGTATGTGCAATACAAACAGTCGCTAAGGAACATGGAGTGAGTGGGAATTTCAAAGCGAGCTCTCACCCTCTGGTTTACAAAAACACGCATTCTTTCCACAAATCCTTATGAAAACACAGGCTGTGCTGCCTTTGAACAGCAGGTAAACTTATAACTGATGTGAAGCATAAAGTCCTGAACCATTCACCCATGTCAGGCCTCTGTTGATCTCTGAAAATATGTTTCATCCACACACAATTGAATAGCAACAGCGGCTAAACATGGTCTATTTCCCTCAGATCAATTTTCCCATATGTTTTATTAAGAGTAATCGCTTTCCTGAAACAAACACCAGATGCCACAAAGTGAAACGTAAGCGACATGACGTAAGAAAACGCACACGGTGTCATGTGCATATTCTTTATTTTTTGATTCAAAACATTGATGACTTCATAAATACAATCTATTTCCTTTTACACAAAATGTGCTTTTGCACAGAAATCTTGTAATATCCTAGAAAAAAATTTCATTTATCATTTAAGTCAAAATTCCCCAATGATAAGCTGTAAGATTAGAGCTCTAAAATATATGATATAGAGTGTTATACAATAGAAAAATAAGTTTTAAAAAAATATGACTTGTACATACAAAATACAAGTCTCTTCTTCTTCTTTTCTGTCTTCTTAGTCGCTGCAGGCCTGGCCGGTCTGCACAGTCATGCAGCTCATACACATCAGAAAGCAAAAGTCACACATGGCCAACTCATATCAGCTGCAATCCTCTTCTTCTTTTTCCATTATGAATGCAGAACTTGCGCCACATTTTCCGCCCCATGTTTGCGGGTACGAACAGACTTTTGATCTTTGTGGCGCTTTGGCTTTTCTCCATGGCCTTCCTGTGTGGGACTCATCTCTCTCTGCCCTTTGTTTCCCCTCATCTGTATGAAACGAGGGTCATTTGTTTAGGTGCTCACTGCTCTCTCTGTCTCTCTCATCTTCACTCTGCTCCAGCAGCTCCATCGTTTAGCCAGCGCTCTTCTTCTGAGCCCACAGAGCCTTGCCTCTCTCTGCATCACGGTTACCTTGTGCCCTCTTCACTCTGCTGGCCCACACACACACACAGACACACACACAAAAAAGACAAAACGTCAGCCATCAACTTCAAATATCATCATAATCATCATCCTGTAACTTATATATAAGTTTTTAAAAGCGTTTAAAAAACTTTCACAGCTCACCTCAGAATGCTGACTGAGTGGCGTTTTTGTCTTTGTAGAGATTTGAGTTCAGGGCTGCAGAGAAAGAACCAATAAAGTAGCAAAAGTCATGCCAAAGCTGAAACTTGTCACTTTAAAAATTTTATTGATCATGATCCAGTGCTGCTTATTTTTTTAGCACTCTGAGTTAAACAAGACTCTTATCTTTACAGGCTCACTAAATGTTTTATGTTCCAGGCCCACAATCAGCAATTTCTGTCAAGGTTTTTAAAATGCTGCCATTCAAACATGCCTCTTCTTGTTTTCTCTGTTTAGCGATGTCACTGATATCCAGATTCAGCCACATAAATCACCGAACAGGGACCAGGCTGGCGATATTACACGATCTGCGTAATCTGCACATCTCAGCCGATCAAAAACAACCTGCGTGAACTTTGTGCGCTTAGATTATTCCACTCCCTCGGCTCCAGCTGCATTGTTTTGACAGTCACACCCTTGGACAAGTGGGACTCAGTGAAAACACATTTAGACTAATAATAGCACGAGCTGTTTCCTTATATCCACTTCTCCCTGTCATCCTCAAAGGAAAATAATACCTGTCTTTACCTACAGCGAGCTAAACACATATTCTCAGCTGTTCTGTGCCTCTAATCTGGTGCTTTATATTGAGGCTTAGAGGCTGTATGAGGCGCTCACCTGAGATAGCAGAATTTGGTGCAGGTTTGGTCATCGCGGTTGGCACATGTGCAGCGGCCAGTGGATCTTCTGTTTCGAGAGAAAGCACCGCCTAGACCATAAACTGTCGTCTTGCTGTAGAGAGAAATACAAAGTCAGTGCTTTGCTCGTGATATAACCAGCCTGCAGACTTTGCTCTTTGATATCTCACCACTGCCCACTACAGTGATAATAACAGCAGAGTTGTCCTGCAGTGTCGGGTCTGCAGGACTGTGAGATGCATCATTACTGCACAGGAAAATATGCTCAAAGGCTTCAGACATGGTCCTTTTAAGCTCACCTGGGTGTGTTGATCCATATGATGTCCAGGTGGCAGAAATAGTGACACTCTGAGTCCAGCAGGTTGGAGCAGGCACAGCGTTTGGTCCTCACTCGATGTGTCGGGACTCTTTCTTGAGCCTCCACCTCCATCTGGTTCATCACTGGAAGACCTAAACCTAGTCAGAGGTGAGAAGGGTTAACCAAACACCTGTCAGTATCTTGGCCCACCTTTATTATTTTCCACATATTTGAAATATATATATATATACATAGAGAGAGAGAGAGAGATGCAGCTCTAGATTCAAGTTTTCTGCCTATGTTCTTCACAAATTCCAGTTTTCAACTCTAAAATTCACACTGATCTTTTACAATGACCAAGCAAATGAATCTATAAATTCTTTGGCTATGGCATAATAAAGACTCGCAAACACTCCAGTTTCTCTTTGTGATTTCAGACTTAAAAACAGCAGCAGCCTAAAGGTGTAAAAATAAGCTGCTGTGTGTTGCATATTTTACATCTCACTGGACACAGTGTGGCTGTGATTACTGCCAGTGTAAATATTTGAGTGTAGGCTACTGTCTTACAAAAAGCTATGCCACGAACAGCCCATTGAAAAAGAATATATAGCAGTTTTTCAAGACTCACCATCTTGCATTGAAGCCCAAAGAGTGACGAGAAGCAGAATGCTGCTCTGAGCAGACATAGTGGACGGATGGAGCTCTGCAGAGACTGTTATCCATACAGTTGCAACTCTGTTCTTCATGTGCTGCCAGCGTCTCATCTGAAGCTTTTTGAACTGTGCCACTCTTTTTATGCATCTCCTCGCCCCTCTCATTTGATGACATATTGAAAGCTCCACCCACATCTGTCTGTCATAGAGTTTCAGTGTAGGACCCCAGGATTTCTGAGCCTGTGGCACATTTTCCAAGTATCTGCTGCTGTGGAAGTCATCTGTAACAGAGGTAAATGTCATTTAGAGATTACATTTGAATGATATTTATGATACCAGTCTGACTTTGAATGAGGGATTGCCTGGCTTTGTGCTGGTGGATAAGGTGAGAGGTGGATGAAGGGGATGGAGGAAGAGTTGTTTATCTAAAAAAGCGGAAACACGGGGAGGAGGAACAAGACAATGGATCACTCTGACCACTGCGGGAGGGGGTTAAAGAGGAGATGCTGTGATATGCTGGTATGCAATGGTGACATTTCAGATTAAACTAACTTTGTCCTCTCAATAACAGTTTCTGTGTTGTATCAAATGATCAATAGAATAAAGGTTAATCACCGATTTTCAGAATTGCAACACAGTTTCCAAAGATTAACATGCGGAGACCAGTGCTAATCAGGCTGTAACCCTAACCCAAAGAAGTATAACATGAAATCGTGAGTGTGCTTTGAAAACGTTCCCATGTGACACCAGATCAAAATCACACGCGCATCCGTGAAGGCTGGTGAAGCTGAGCACACGGATAGCGTGGCTCATCCCTGCCCACGTGCACTTGGCCTCCCGGTCACGTCAAGCCAAGGCGGGTCAGCCGTGCCAGACTCACGCAGATAGCCAAATGGCCGCCTTCAAACATGTAAATACATTAAATACACTTTGACTTATCGGTATTGCTCCTCATTGTTGTCGTTTCCCAAATGCTCATCAACTATCTGATAGGAAAATGAAGCAATAGCAACATTTAGAGTACATTAAGCTGTTATAATGACACAATACATTTTAGTGATTTTTTCCCCCCCACTCAAAGTAAGCATGAGAAGCTGCCAGTGACAGATGGACATGAGAGGATGACAGAATCGACTGTTTGCTGTAGGAGCTGATATAAGCTCACACATGAAAGTGCAGCACAAGCAGCGCGCAAACGGCACTTGTCCTGTTTAGGGCATGCATGCCCAGAAAACACTTAGATATGGAAAATATGCTGAAAAAACACAAGGCAAGGACTTATACATAAAAGAGGAAGAGGTGAAGAACCGCATATGTGTTTTTTTAATACTTAAAAAACAAACAAACTCATGAGCCCACTGTGCTGTGGTTAATTTTAGGCCCATTAGTGCTCTCGGCGGCTCCGCCTGTTTCTATAGACTCATTTCTTCCCAGATCTGACGAAAACTTGGCACGAGTCGATCAAGTGTCTAGTATGTAATCCGAGTCTTCTTTAGGGGAGGGGGGACATTTCCCTCTCGCATAAAAAAAAAATGTAGGGATTGTGTGATGTGGTGTGACTGCCATCAATGCTGCTTTGTGATTGGGGGAATTCTTCACATTTGTCCACCAGAGGTTAGTAGTCCAGCTCCCTGAGAAACACAGATGTGTCCTCCTAAAGCACCCCCCCGGGGGGATCGACATATCACATTAGGCAGCCTTCTGCATCACTGTATGCAAAGCAGCGGAAAAGACAGCAAGCGAGAGGAATAGCCAGAGAGTGTTTTTATACTAAACCACACCCTGATGTCTTTGCAGGCTTCTGTCCTGGAAGCTGTTTACTTTTAATTAAAAATCCACCCTCCTTAGTTGACTCCTTGATAATACTTCCTACTATCCCAGGAGGGCTTTGTAAGGCGTTGGTATCTGCAATGTTTCGGAGGAGGAAGAAGAATCTGTTGCTTCAGATTGCTTTTCATGGACCAAGTATCTAAAAATACAAGTGCCCCAGTGCTGCCTGTTTGGTTTTGTATCACTTCCTGTGCAACGTTTTATTCACACCACCTCTCAGGTTTTTGGCTCTTTGTCAAAAAAAAGAAGAAGAAAAAAACAACAACTGGCGTCTAACGGCTGAGTAAGCTTTACATAATCTCTTTCTGGTCGTGTGGTTAAACATTGTGGTGCAAACTTTAAGTGAGAGTGAAAAACACCGGATGGGAGAGATATTGTTTATCTGAATATCGCTCTGCGTATTGATTTGTTTTACACTGCACACCGAGAGCTGCGTGTGCAAGCGTCATCAGAAGATTGTGAGGCTTGATAAAGTTGATCCTCATTGTCTCAAACTAATTCTTTAGAAGTGATAAATATGTGCGCCCTTATAATAAAAAATGGGAGTAGCAGATGACACATAAAGACACTCACGGTTCTTGTAACTTGTAACTTCTGGTTATGAATTAAAAGGTGTGTGTCACCTGCTGACCCCAATGAAATCAGGCCAGTGGAAGCAGAAAGCAAACTTGCTCCAGTGGTTCTGAGCTGAGGTTTGGGAGTACGCCCTGATTCCAGCACACCAGCTTCATGGAAGAGATCGACGCCTGAAGCTGGCGACATCTAGTGGTGGTGCTGAAGCCGTACAGCCGCCTGGCTCGCCGACGGAAACATCTCGAGCAGTCACAGTTTGATTGTGATTACTGTTCAATTTACAGGCGTGAGAGCTAGAAGGATAATCTGTACGAACATGTTGTGAACAAACCCTAGATCTTAACACACCTTAACACATACTGAACTGTGCAAAAGTCTTGAGCTTCCTGCAGGTTTTTCAGAGGTTTTCTTTGGAAATTGGCTGCTTTTTCACGCATTTTCAGACAGCCAACGTAGCAAGGAATCGGTTTTAAATACAATCTTTACTATATACTTTACCTGTTAATGGAAACACATAATTTGTTCCCAGTTGTTTAGTTAAATCTATGAAACACGGCAAAGACAATACACGAAATAGCATTTTTGGTGTGCAATGTGTCCCTTAGAAAACTGAGGAAACTTGATGAATGGAGGACAAACAAAAGTGCCAAGTCTACAAAAATATCCACGGCAGATGAACAGTATCTAAAGTCGTGTCATTATAAAACAGTAGAAAAATGAAGGAGATCCTAAGAGGGCCAGACCAGTGAAATTCCCCTATACATTCACTAGCCACGTCCTCATCTAGGTTTGACTGCATTTCTAATAGATAATGGCAGATGGTTTGAGCACAAATTAAAAATGCATTTTGGGGAAGGCCAGGCAGATCCCCGTGTACTAAAGGGAGGCGAATGAATTAAAAAAGGAAGGAGGGTAACGGCTAATGGTGCAGGGGACATGCATGAGGTGGGACCCCTTTGTCCAACAGCCTGGTCTAAAATCATCTGTACTGAAGGTCTATGCTCTATACTTACAGAAATTACAAACTTGCCTAAGAGCGTTCAGCATGTCTGGATGAATAAAGGTAAGGATTGTAAAAGCTCTGTTTGTGCCTCATGCACTGTATTTCCATGTTTCAATAAATCACTGCATCCATTTCCCCATTTCCCCAGAAAACTATAACTTCAATTGCGTTTTATTTTTGTAGGGCCAAATCACAACAACAGTTGCCTCAAGGCGCTTTGGCATTGTAAGGTAAAGACCCTACACTAAAACAGAAAGCCCTGACAATCACATGACCTCCTTTGAGTAAGCACTTTGGCCACAGTAGATATTTATCATATGGTTTTAATGTTTTGCCAGCTTTTCAACTGAATCGACTCCTTCTGGAAAGCCACAGCGCCACAAATAATGTTAAGAAATCATCAAATGTGTGAAAACAATTCGTCCTAAACTTGATGAACTGTTCAGTTCATACTGTTCTGCTAAGGAAAAATAGAAGAAAGCCTCGACCTCAAGAGAGTCTGGTGCATTTTTTGTTTCTTTAATGACTAGAAATTTTGCTGTGTGAAATCCGCAGGGCACTTGATCTTCTGGTACCAGCCAACGGCTCGGCG
>VUQR01011871.1:8081-20269 GCA_015108515.1 Hemichromis elongatus
ACACCAGTATTTAGTGTAGCAGCAGTATTTCACATAACTGAAAGGTCAACAATTTGGACCGGCGGACAGCTGATGCGCCATATCAAAGTTTCCTTGAGTAAGACACCACTTTGAGAGCATCGAATCAAAGCCTAAAAATTTAGATCTGTTCTCTGAGGCAGCAGCAGAAGCAGCAGCAGCAGCAGCAGGGACAATCACCTGGGATGGTTCAGACAAAGACGCCCTTCACAAGTCTAGGTTAGAGGGCCAGGACGCTTGTACATCTCACATAGCGGGAATTCCAACAGCTGTTAACACCAACACAGCACGAGGGAGGAGGTACCCATCCTTCACCTTAAGCTCTCCCGCCACCCGCTGCTGCAGTGTTTTCCAAAAACACAATGTCAGGCATTCCATCGGCACTTTTTGATGCATACTGGAGTAGGCCAAGTTAAAAGAGCAGGTTATGAAATGTTAATACTACGTGTGTGTAGAACCATTTGTCAAAAGCGACCAAGTAACAAGAGAAGCCTCAACACGACATCAAAACAATAATTAATGACTTTGTTTTGACAGTTACAAGATCTGAAAAGTCAAGTAATTGTTTTTTGTTTTTATTTTTAAGTTTGCTTGAGTTAAACACAAAACTACCACAAGTCCATTAAGATTTGATGCCATCTGATTTTAAAATGGCCAATGTGAAAGAATCAGGGCTAAAAAAAAAGAAAAGAATGAATGAAACAGAAAAGATAGAAGTAATAAAGACAAAAAAAAAGTTTCAGACTTCAACTAAGATGTGCCAGGGAAACACTTCTTCGTATCAAGAGGGGTATAGGATGTAATGGAGGAATACCAGCGGTGCGCCCTGGCAATGATCCAGTAGGTAGACTTATCATGGTATAGTCTACATGTATCATACTTGATGTGCTACCCATGTTGATTGATCAGTACTGGATAGTATGGCCGTAAAATGCAACACTATTCAATTTATACAGTATGTTGATATCTGAAGTGCTCTGCTAGTTCAACATTTGGGAGACTAGACGGACTAAATTCTTATTTAGCCTCTAAAAATGTCATTGAAACATTTATAATTGTACAATCCACAGCTGTAAATATTATACGTGTGCACTGACTTAAGCTTAACAACAATGCAGATGGAAGTGCTGCAGCAAAGCTAAGACCTGCTATGCTACAAACTCAAACATTCCACGACGTGTAAAAGAATGTTTCTGCTTTCAGGATAAAATGTTCTCCATCCACCAGCGAACTTTCCATTCTTCTGTCAGCCAGCAAAAACACTCATCTTCTGTTACCATTCCCAGTCCATTTTAAGTCCACCTTTCCATCTGTCTCTCACACACATGACAGGCTAGGCCGGCTGGTATCAGCAACAGGCCCTTGACAGCAGAGGCTAACTTTAACACTTCATGCTCACGGGCTAGCAAGTATGCACTCCCACACAATACTCACACATTAAACTGTCACTCACTTAATCAGGTTTCCTCTCCCTATTAGGAACCAACAGCAGAAACCGGCAGTCATGGACGTCACTCTGTGAGCTAAACTGACTTGAACATGTGGACAACAGAAGTTCTGGGGGACCTACGCTCTTGTTGTGGCTCGTCTGTACCGAGTCGGGCTGAAAAAAAATGTAAAGAGACACCTCGCAGCTCGGGTTTCTTCTGAGGAGAGGACGTGTGTGGTGGGGGACGAGGCAGCACGTTGGTGGGATTCATTGGCCGAATAGAGAACAGAGGCAGCCACAAAGAGAGCTACGGAGGGTTGTGCAGAACTCTACATCTCCTTTCATTTTTTTCTGTACTCTTTTTCGCTCTTATTTTTTTTCTTTAAAACCGCTGTCCAGGGAGTAGGTCAGAGACAGATCAGTCCTCCTACGCCAAGTGGACATGAGCTTGAGACATGACAGGAACCTTTTTGGGTTGAAAATGTCAAGGACACGTTCAAGCCCCCGGAGGATATGGCCCACGTTAGCCTGCGGTTGCTGTCAAAACCAGATATAGGCACTAAAAGGCTTCTATTGTTATAGTTTTCCCAATTTCTACTAGAGCAGCTGTAATAAGAAGGGGCTGACTAAAAGACATCGGTGGCAGGAGAGGAAAGCACCTACACAGGAGCTGGGAAAGGGAAATAGACAACGTGCAGGAGCGGGACAAGAATCCTGATTTCTAAAGGAATTCTCTCCACACAGCAGCTAGAGGGCTTCAGATCCACTGTGGTAATTCTACTTCACAGAAAAGGCTTAACAGGCACAGGCAAGTGTTAAAATAGCAGGTGACAAGTCCTTTTTGTACTCAGCTTTTACAGTTCCTTAGAGCGACTGAAAATAATCAAAATCACTTAGCCAGAACAAAACTGATGAGACAAAAAATATAAAAATGTGTCACTGCTTCGTTTAAATCTCAATCTTATCTGTCAGCACGGTAAATATCAACTTATAAATCTGGACATTCTTAGTCATTTTAGCTCTCAGGAAAAAGGTGTTTGTTAAAGTTTCGGCGTTATTTATCACTAACTAGGTCCTTTCCCCAACAACATAAGAGGACTCTTATTCATTCCTGCAGGTGACCCACCAGGCTGATCACCACTCTCTCTCTCCCGCTCTGCTTATTCATCCTGCCTCCTTAAATGAACGTAGCCAACTGTAACAAGAATGTAAATTAGATTATATAATTCTGTGCATATTTACAGTGTCACAGCAGTATCTTTTAAGTGTGTAACTTGCACGCTGGATGCATCCAGCTAAAGGGATGATTTTGTTGCTATGCCAACTCTGACTGTAAGCGGGGCTCGTGCTGGCAATTTTTTCCTGCCTTCCTCTTGTGAACGTTTATCACTTTGGAGCAAACTTTTACTCTGCACGAGCACAAGTAGCAGCAGGCTGAAACTCCTAAAGTCCCCGGAGTATGAGCCGTGTACCGTTTCCAATTTTCATTTCAATCTTTTTAGAGGAGGGAGCAGTTGGCTTGCTATTTAAACTCTATTGATTCAGAAGACACCGGCTCAGTCTTCATCTTTTACATTTTGGCTTCACATTCACAGTTATGCAGCCGAGACTGAGAGATGTGTAGTACATATGCAGTCTTGTTTGGTAAGATTTAGCTCATTGCTAAAGGGCAGTCTGCCAAGTGGAAGTTGAGGAAATGAAAGCAGCAGCATTCTCACAGCCTTTTTTGGGATGTTTTGCTCATTAAAAGAATAAAACCAGCGACCTCCACTGTCTACAGAGTACAAGCTGTAACTGCAACCCATTCCAAATCAGGACACTGACCCTATGCAAGCTTCTTCAGTTACACTTTATTCAGCTTACATGGTTTAGAGTGTATAGCTTTTACCCAGTCACATTTGTCAGTTACTGTTTGTTAACTAATAAACTAAAATCATTTATGATATAGCATATTTACAAAGGCTGTTCTATTAATTTATAGACTTAATGTCATTAAGTTATTATTTTCAGGCATCACAAAGCCAACAGTGTTAGCATACAGGGTGATAAATGTTATGTTTGCGCACATCAAACACAATGTTACTATAAGTTAAATTTTTCCAGTATACATTTGTTTAATTTGGCAAATACACACCATGAACACAGACGCTCATTTATTCCACACAAAGATAAGCCAAAATACATCATCAATTAACTATACAGATTGAAGGGAGGCGGTGATTTTTATTTTTAACATTTTGCTATGTGAAAATCTGAAGAATGAAGAAGCAGCTACGTTCAGCTGCTTTCTTATTCACAAGGGGCTGTCACAGCGGGTATCGCCGCATGTTTGATCTGGCAGATTTTTATGACGGATGCCGTTCTTGAAGCAAAACCCAAAGGCATATGCGCCTCCTCCCGGGATCGAACAGGGGTTCTTTTTAAAAATGTAAAAATATGAGATTTGAATTTTTATTCATATCGAAGGTACACCCTGGTGCACAAGGTGCTCACATTCTCATGATCCTGTTAATCATTACAATACTGAGAAACGTGTATACCTGCAGACAACAGGAGTGGTGTCATTCACCGGGTTTATTGTGAAATTCCTGGCAGTGTGTGTCATCCCCCCCATCCCCCCCCCAGGATTCCCTTGATGAAATGGTGTCTCACTTCCTCTAAATATCCAGGAATGAGCCTGCTGCCAATGCCTGGATTTATGTAATCCACTGTGCTGCATCAAGACCCTGCTTGTCATTTCTGGCTCAAGTCTGACCTGCCTGCAACTGACCCATAAAAAAAGAGCATGAGAAGGAGGTGGAGGAAGAGTAGAGGGAATAAGATATGATTTGTGCATCCTGATGATCTGCTTTTGCAGCCTGCTAAACCTATAAAGCCAAGAATACACTAGACCAGATAAACGCCCACCTCTGCTGCACACATGTACACCTCAAGGCAGGAAGTAAATATAGAGAGCTTATAGAAATAAACAAGAAATGTAGGAGAGGAATCATAAAATATGCATTCAAGACTACATGAAGGATGTGAAAAGAAGAGGGAAAAAGGCAAAAAAAATATATTATAGGATATTCTTCTCTTTCGCTTTGAAAACAACCAATCGAAGAAAATCACACAGCTAAATGTGTAAAGTATGATTAACAGGATGTTCAAATAAATAGGAGACATGTTTGCGAGGCATTTAAAACTATATAAAACCACAACATAAAAAACCAGAATAATCTTTGAAATGCTGGAAATGTATATACATGTATAATCTATATCCCAAAGTTCTTTCTCTGAATGCTGGTCTAAAACACTCCCAAATGGTTTGAGTCACTGTGTGAACTCTGTAAGCCAGTTAATAAAATACAGCATAGTTGCCCAGCGCACCTCGTCCTGTTTTATACTGCAGAGAGATTAGAGGTAGAAGTGCCTGTCAGTAATTAAACACATACACACAAAAAAGGAGCAGGGCCAACAAATGTCAGTCCTTGTGTTCTCCACCTGGAGGCCACAAATGCATTATGATCATCTGAAGCTGGCTCTGTTTGCCCTCAATGACGGATTTCATGTATTAACTCAACTTTACTGGTTGGTGCCTTAACACTGGGCTTTTGGTATTCGTCACAGAGGGCCTGCTGTTTATAGTGTAAAGTTCGAAACAGACAAGTGGAAGAGACAAACTTAATCCCTGTTCTTCCACTTGGTTTAAGTGGACATATATGGGAGTGGAGGGAGGCTCAGAGGTTGGTGCAGTTGTCTTGTGATCATATGAATCCAAATCCTGGGAAATAAATGAGACCCTCCAGGTTCTCTCCAAAGACAAGGCAGCTGTATGTTTGCATTTTAACAGCTCATGGTGAACCAAACGGTACTCGAGTGTCATCAGTTTACTCTATATGCCAATGCTGACAGTAAAGTTTTCCTTCATCTGGTCTGAAACCTCTTTGATGTGTTCTTTCAGTCAAGGTAATGTTGACAAATCACAAAGTGCTGACCCATTCCTTAAAGTCTAAGTAAACTAACAATTACAAGCTTTCTTTTTTCCATCTACAATAAGACTCATTCAGTATGTACAGTGTATAAAAACAGCCACCGTCAACAATTAAGCAAATCTGTGTCGAGCAACTAAAACTGTCACAATAAGTCTTAATTATACTGTGTTGCGGACGGGGAAAGCTAAAGACATGATGGCCGAGCTGTTATTCCTGTTCTACTTACACTGCCTGGGGTGCATGAAAAGACAAGTTCGTGCAATCATAAAAAAACAAGCAGGCATGCAGACGTTAAGACCCTTAAGCCTACCTTCTGATTATGAAATGTTATGCATGTTATGTTAGGCAGACGCACGCGGACCCTTGGGGACTTGCGAATGGTCTTCGGTCTTTACAAGCTAAGGGCACACATGAGGCTCACATATGCGGTAAAACCATTTTTACACAATTGGTGCAAGAATGACATCTGAATGAAACAGACTGATGGGTCTAAATAGCAAGCTTAATTGTTGAAATTTCCTTTAAAGCCAATACTTATGTGTTAACTGGCTAATGCTTCTCAAGCGTATGAAGGATGCGATCATGGCTGGGAGCAGACTGGCAACATTAAAATGTGTTCCCGGCACACAACTGCTTGATCGCATCGCAGGGTTGAGCCAATGGACGATTACATGAGGTGAAATCACAATCGAGGAGATTTTTAAAATCCAATTTCCCACTTGATACATTAAATTAATGTTGTCGTTGTGCTGAGATTAATGATAAATTTAAATCTGCAAAGCCCTAGTTTCACATCATGCCTCCACATATGACCGACACAAACGTGTCAGGACGTGCACACGGGTTCATGCCCGGACTTCTGTGTGTGCTTTGAAGTTAATGTGTGAGCTTGGAGCAAGTACATGGATCCATCATTATCATCATCAAAGAGTGAAAACATGCAAACATGGATAGTTCTGACTGTGGGATTGACTTTCAAAATCAGTGTGATGTGACTGTATCTGTCTAGTTAATACCCTGTCCTGACTTTTTTCCACTGGGCGTTATCAAGGCATGATGAAGAGGGCAACAGATGGATAAGGCACAAAAAACAGATTTGTAAAACTAAAGGCCTTCACACAGGGAACGCGTTGCTGAACTGCAAAAAAAAAAAAGAAACCCTGCAAATTTGTCCAGTGAAATGCCAAAGCCTATGTAATTGGCTGCATTAAGAATCAGTGTAAATACAATCTTTTTACACAGACACTGGTTTAATGCAGAGGTTTGGGTTTCTGTCTACCATTGCAGGGTCTTTACCTTACAATATAAAGCACCTTGAGGCAACTGTTGTTGTGATTTGGTGCAACATATTACTCCATGTTACTGAAACATGCATTTTAATACAATATTTTTCTTTATAATGTACTGTACTTAAAGAGATTTTGAAGAGAATCCAGTATAGAGGCAGGAGAAAATGAATAGCAGCCAAAATTGAAAACCATAATAGGTAAAGAGAGCGTCCGGGGCTAAAAGTGGAGCTGCTGAGGCAGTGGTCAGGAACAGTGCACTGTGATTGTACTGAGGAGGTGGGAAATCTGTGGATGTGTGTGAATGCAAACTGAATGTGTGAAACTGAAGTGCCTAAAAAAACGAATGGTGTGCCATCTCAGTCACTGAACCACAAATAAATACAGTAAGACTGTAAAATAAACCACCGTTAGGTGTTTACCAACACTTCATTGGACACTATCGGGTACACCTCTTTAACACATGTCTAGTCAGCCAATCACACGGTAGCAACTTAATCCTCTCAGGTATGTCAGACAAGGTCAAGAGAGCCTTGTTTAAGATTAAACTGAGCATCAGAATGAGGAGGGGAAAAAACAAGGTGATTTAAAAGATAAAAGATTTGCAGTATCGTGTCAATACAGACAAAAACCTGAGAAGTGTTTTCAACAGACAGTGAAAACACGTGATAATTGATTATGATTATTACTGTGGCAACTACACTGTCAGTATCAGAGCTAAACTTGAACATCGGCGTTACAAAATTTTGATAAAGTACTGGATGCGACTCTCTTTAAGGACATAGAAACTTTTAAGGGACTCTGATCAGGTTAACAAGGACATCATCTGTTGGGACAGGTTTAATTGTAAAAGCATTTGATATGTAAATGACAATGTAAATCCCAAAGAATTTATGACTGTTCAAAGAACAAAGTGCATTTGGGTTGTCGCTTTTAAAAAAGAAACTGACTCACAGGTTACTGGGTATGCTTTCAATTACTAATCACATCAACCACATACAGAGAGACCTGAGGTCACGCTGAATGGTGCTGCAGTTTAATTATCAACCTGCTCTATTAGATGATTTCAGCATTTTCTGCAGTGGAGGCTTACTAAGAGAACAACAGGATGGGATTTCCTCAAAGAAACCTTTTAAATAAGAAAGCAGAGCCTTTTGCAAAAACAGTACAGGAAATGTGATCCGCTGGACACTTGCTGCTGTTCAACGGCTTACAAAATTTTTCAAAAACACCTGAGAAGGGGGATTTCTCCCTGACACTAACCGTGGTTTTGATTGTATTTATCACTCAAGCTGTTTCTACACATTAACAGTCTTTCTAACAACCAGTTCTCTGGAATACACTGGAAGTCACACAGACTTTGTACTAGAGAAGGTACCGCCCCTGTGTATGGCGACTGAGTGGCCGCGACGTGTCCCACCTTCAGCATGCTTTATTTAGTCAACAACCTCACCTAAAGCACTCTTACCTGCTCTGTTTCTTGCGTCTTCTTTTTTTAATTTCATAATATTGTTATTGTCCAGGTGGATTTGCTGTTCTGCTTTTCCAAAAAAGGAAATGAAGCACAGCTTTCTATGAAATTTAGTTCTGCATTTCTTAGAAACATTTAGAACTACCCCGATGTTGTTGCTTCACTCTTTAGCAGACACACTATAGCTCTGTACTAAAAATATCTGCAGCTCATGGAAACGACAGTAATCAACACAGGTGTGGAGATGCTGCTGTGTGCTGACAGCATCTACATATATACATACGGACAGCGCAGGTGTGCTCTCTTTGAGGTAAGAGGACAGAACCATTTGACAGTTAGCGCAGTGCTTTAGCCCCCTCTATTACTTTGGTTCTGATTAACTCAATGCACCGAGTGTAGTAACTTGTTTTATGTGTAATAGAAGACAACCTAACATAGTTTTAAGACAAAAGAGAGCCTAGTTTTACCTTCAGCTGCATTCATCAGTCACTTTTGCCTCTTCCTGCATCCTGAGATGGTGATAAGATATGAAGAGTCTTATAGGAGGAGGAGGAGGAGGAGCTGTGTGGTTTCTGTCTGACAGCATTCCTGCTGTCACTACCAAACCACACAACACCATCGCGCCATTGTATTTACTCAGGTGAAACATCAGAGTAACTCATTGTGTATTACTACACCCAGCTAACATAGCACAGATGCCTTATTCACTTAGCATGCCACAATGCAGGTCCAAGCTATATGAGATGTGACGTTTGAACACATTCCATTACTTATTAATACACTGAGACTCTTTATCAAACAACTTACAGAAAATCCCCTTATAATGCGGCACGATCAAAAACATACATACTGGTGTATACCTGTTTAAACCGTATCAGACATTTGCTGATATATTGGTATAATGAAAGTAAAGCAGAAACAGGGCAAACACCCTTCAACTATGTTATGAGTGTTGATGTCACACCATGTGCCAAACAGAGGCCAATTCCCTGTTGGACACATGCTTTGAAACCCATAAACTCAACAACCAGCTGACCTGAGCAGAATCGGACAGAGCAAACGAGTAATCTGTGACAACTTGTGCCAATAGAAGAAGATTATTATTAAGGTGGATTGTCATAAATCTCAGTAAGGATACCTGAACATAAAAATATTACATGTGGCTGGAAGAGAAAAAATAAATACATATTGACTGCTGCATCAGATTTTGAATTCACCAAAATTTTGGAATAAGTCTTTTAAAAAACTTTGGTCATCCTCGAGCACCAGCCTGCGCTCTGCAATCGCCGAAATGATCTGCCTGTCTAGACATGTCACTAATAAACACACTCGCATACAGAGAATAGTTGGCATAGAAAAGAAACCGCATTCAAACAGAACTAATCCAACCAGACTATACAGAGCAATGCTACTAAATTTGACATCAATGGGCAAAGAGACAAAACACAAGTTGAAGGTGAGTGCATGATAAGCAGTCTTGATTCAAAAAATTTCTATGGCAATGTTTTAATGAGCCTTCTACACTTAAAGACCCTGGATGCGCCATCTTTTACAAACTGTGTCCACACAAATTATTCACAAGTGAAAACATTATGCTGTTGTTTATTTTCTGTCATATACACCACCGATCAAAAGTTTTAGAACACCCCAGTTTTTCCAGACCCACATCCAAGACCCTGAAAACCCTAAAGAACAATAATAATAATAATAATAATAATAATAATAATAATGCATTGGATTTATATAGCGCTTTTCAAGGCACCCAAAGCGCTTTACAATGACATTATTCATTCACGCTCACATTCACACACTGGTGGAGGCTACAGTTGTAGCCACAGCTGCCCTGGGGCAGACTGACAGAGGCGAGGCTGCCATATCGCGCCATCGGCCCCTCTGGCCAACACCAGTAGGCGATAGGGTAAAGTGTCTTGCCCAAGGACACAACGACCAGGACAGAGAGGCCGGGGATCGAACCGGCGACCTTTCGGTTACAGGTGCCCTTCCCAACCCCCTCAGCCATGGTCGCCCCAACAAGAACAGTTTAACGCCACCACAGACGAACCTTCATTAACCTTTTCATGCATGAATCGTGACAACCTCAATCAGGATTTTTATCTCAAGTATTTTTATTCATCTTTAGGCTTGAAAAAAAGATTTTTAAACTTAATTTTTTTTATGTAATTTTAAAAGAGTTATTTTTACATGTCCACTTAGGTACATATACACACACACACACACACACACATATATATATATATATATATATATATATATATAGTCTATGACAGTAAACAAGGAGTGTCTGAATTATGTCTGAACTCAATGATGTACAAGCCTAAGTAAAAGAATCTCTCAGTACATCTAAGGAAACAGCCTGTCCACTGTAGTGACCAGTATGCGTGAAAGGGACATTTTACTTACCTAAATCTTCATGGGCTTACATATAACTGTCATCTGCTCTGCTCAGCTTGATTTAACCAAATCAGAACAAACCTTTATTCTGATCAGTGCACAAAGCACACTGCTGTAGCCGCTTAAGCATAATGGGGGAAATTTGCCGTTTGCTGGCTTAGTTTTCACTTGGGGTGGGCAGATTGACACAAATGATCAATACCATCATTTATATTGGTATTAGATGAATACCTGCGTGATGTGATCAATAGCCTACTTTCATTTAATTTCTCTGCTGTATATTCAGAACATTAGTATCATATTATTAAAGACTAGACATGCACGTTTTACCGCCCTATTCTTTGCAAAAAACATACTGTAAACTGTATGTGTTTATGAAGGCTGTTTGTTAATGTGGCATCGCAATCAAATTATTTAACACATGAAAAAAATGTGCATACGAGGAAGTCCCTGAAACAGCCTCTAAATAGTGTAACAGACGTAGATGGAAAGCTCATCCAGTTAGCTTATATAGTGGTGAAAGCAATATTTCAGTCATGAATCATCAACTGTTGGATCTTCAGCATTAGTTTCTGTTTATTTCAGCTGCACATCACAGCTGTTATGTCAGCTCATTTATTAATATTAGACTAGTCTGTATCAGGAAATTTATGTTAAATTAATTCAATAATTAATTCTGAAAAGAAATAAAGTCATGAAATATGAAAATGTCTGAATATAATCATTCTTTTGTACATTCTATGACTTCAATAGTAACACTGCAATGAAACTGAGCCAGTGAACCAGGGTTCAAATTCAGTACAATTAGATTATCAGAAACAAAGCTAGCTTATATCTGACCCCAGATTTCTCTCACATATCTTTCTACTTACCCTTGAGCAGGGGCAAGGGCGTGAGCTCTATAGGTTTGCCCTGAGAGCGGAACTGGGACGAACTCTGCGACCGCTTCTGCTTGGCCTTCCTGACAGACTTCCGTGAAAATCCGTCCACTTTGTCCACAGAGGGAGCTGTGGTGGCTGCCGAGGACATAGCCCTGGTGAGAGAGAATCAGGAAGGGGGGGAATAAAGTCACATTAGACGTGTTCAGAAAACTCCAAGTTTAGAAAGGAAAAGTGATTAACAACAACAAAAAAAATTGTCACTTTTTCATAGGACAGTTACATTTCATAACACTTTATAATGTCAGTCATCGTGCTGCTGGTGCCGTCACCACTCACTCCCTTCTATCACTTCTCAGCCAATTGCACGAACTTGTGTTGATAGCCATGTGCTTCAACAGCGTGTTGATATCGCACAAAATTATTTTCAAATTTACTGGTTTGTTAATGAAATGTAGTGATATGTCCAGAAATGATTTCACTCATGCTCTAAATTATTCCAAGAATTTCAGTAATGAATGCAAAAAAATAAAAAAAAAAATAACATCCCCAGTGACAGTTTTAGCTCTCTTAGTGTTCATCTTCCTGCAGCCAAAGCAGACAGCCTCATTTTCCCAGCATGGGAGGCCTCAGTTCAAGCATGGTTACAGTTCACAAACAAGCCGCCCTCCTACCTGCCAAAAGACCATCAAAGTATCTCAAACACACACAACTCAAAAA
>VUQR01011872.1:0-20026 GCA_015108515.1 Hemichromis elongatus
GCCAACTCTCCTGACCTGAACCCCATAGAGAATCTGTGGGATATTGTGAAGAGAAAGTTGAGAGATGCAAGACCCAACACTCTGGATGAGCTTAAGGCCGCTATCGAAGCATCCTGGGCCTCCATAACACCTCAGCAGTGCCACAGGCTGATTGCCTCCATGCCACACCGCATTGAAGCAGTCATTTCTGCAAAAGGATTCCCGACCAAGTATTGAGTGCATAACTGAACATAATTATTTGAAGGTTGACTTTTTTTGTATTCAAAACACTTTTTTTTTTATTGGTCGGATGTAATATGCTAATTTTTTGAGACAGGAATTTTGGGTTTTCATGAGCTGTATGCCAAAATCATCAATATTAAAACAATTTAAGGCTTGCACTACTTAAGTTGTGTGTCATGAATCTAAAATATATAGAAACCCTAATGTTTATCAGTACATTGCAGAAAATAATGAACTTTATCACAATATGCTAATTTTTTGAGAAGGACCTGTATATATATACAAATATATGAGCAAGTCAAAGAAGGCCTTTGACAATCTGGTTTCAATTTTCCCTCTATAGGAATCTGCTAAAAACTGGAATTAAACAAATTACTAAAGTTGTCAAACATTTTTTTCACCCCACGTATAATTTAGTTGTTGCTAATGGTAATGCCTCAGGTCTGCCATTGTCGGCAACATAAAAACACCTATTTGTTGCACAGTCATAGTGAGAGCAAAAATCTACAAATCACAAGACACAACAAACCTACACCAATGTTTTGTCACACATAAATTTCTAAGATCAGCTAACATCTTGTTCCTGACATTAAAAGTCGAGTCTCTCCCTAGAGCAGTTAAAAACACTACATCCCTCAGCAAAAACACCAGGTGCATCTCTCTGAAATCCAATCCCTCACTCCGTGGCCAAATACCCAACTGTTCACCAGATTTCACGGACATCTGCTGATAAAATTTTCAGATGGTAGGCTGACAGACAGAATGCCAGAGACTAAATAAGAGGACAAAAACATAACTTTGTCTGAAGTATAAAATGGAACTTGGGATATAAAAAGGTAAATCCTTAAAGGGATTTGATGTTTTAGCAGATTTTAATGTTTTAATAACCAATTACCTGTAGAAAAAAACCTCTTCCGTGACAGACTGTTACAAGAAAATTAATGATAACCTGACCAAACATTTTAAAACAAATCATCTTTATTCTTGTTCTCATCTTTAAAAGCATTGCTAAAGACTCTCTCTCTCTCAGTGGTGCACAACAGAGAGGGCACAGTTTCAACTCTGTCTGCTGAAAGTCACAGTAATGAGATTTAGCTCAGTGCTCCAAATCATCAGACGACTACAGTGCAGGTCATGAGCATAGCCTTATACCCACTGATGAATCTGATGATTAGTTTCCACATGTGCACCACTTCCCTCTCCTTATTCAAGACAGCGATTATATCAAGTTATTTGGGGGGATTCAGTTTACTTTAACTAATTTTGTTTATAACAAAGATTAGCTCAAGTAAGATGAACAAAAAACTAAACAAAAAAACAATCCGCATGAGAAAATTGGATGAATTAGTCGTGATGACTTAAGTTGTGCTCCACCTAGTGGTTAAGTAGCAAACATGCACTTTTCATTCAGTACCTCTGGTTTCGTTACAGCAAGTGGACGAGGCTTTGGGATGAAACCTCCAGGAGGAGCCAAGGGATCTGTCTTGGGGACAGGAACGAAACCAGGAGGTCTTATCAGGGGATTCTGTTTTGTGGGCAGCGGGCTTGATTTTCTAGTGGGGATGAAACCTGGTGGTGGAGTCAACACGTTCTGCTTGGGTACTGGGATGAAACCAGGAGGTGGGGCCAAAGGATCAGGTTTGGGTGGAGGGATGAACCCAAGTGGAGGGATGAGGGGATTAGACTTTATTGGTGGTGTGTTAGGGGCTGCAGTAGCAGGCACAGATGGAACTTCCTCCGTTTTTGTCATAGCAGTCATTTCTTCAGCATCTTCCACCTTTACGTTCTCCTCTTCCTGCTTCACAGTGTCTTCCTTGCGGTCCTGGGTGCGGGTGCGAGGCCGATGTTCCTTGGTTCTGCCTCTTCCCATCAGACTCGTTAGGCCCACGGATATATCATCCTTTTCCTCCCCAGCAGCTCCCTTTTTCCTGATCGCAGAGTCTGTAGCAGATGCAGAAGCTGCATGCTGGTTGTGCTCTTCTGTCTCAGCAGGAACCACTCGCCTAACAACCCTTCTGACAACCTTCACCACCTTTTTACCGCTCGAACTCTTCTCATTCCCAGGTGTGTCTGGACCTCCCATGCAAGTGCTGTTATTGGCCTCTTCAGCTGGTGATGTGCTTGACTGTGGACCACTTCCTGTGTCCAGACCAGGTTTAGGAATTTCCTGAGGTTGACCCCTATCTACATCAGACTGGATTTAAAATTTCAAAGAGAATTATTTTTAAAAAATGATTATTCAAACTGCTCAAAATTACAGTGTATGGGCAAGCCAGGTTTCTATTTTTGTCTTTTTTCTTGAATTGAGTCTACAGCTGGATAAAGGGAAAAGAAACGTGTCTAGTGATTCATGCACAAGGTTACATATTAGTATTCTAATATTAGTTTTACTCAATATAAGACAAGTGGGACTGTATTTATTATTACAGCAGTGGTTCTCTGGATAATGCGGCCAAAAATATGGCACAAAACTAAGATGATTATTTTTTACCTTTCAGAAGACTTTACTGATGCTACAGCACTGCCTATTGGTTCATTAAACTTCAAATTATTTATTATTAATAATTTAAAACAAAAAATAAGCTTCTGATGGTGGGAATATCAAAAAAATGTGAGAACCACTGATTTTGAGGAAATGTCAATGTGGAGAATTCACATTTATCTTCAAGTCTGACTCCAGTCCACATTTATGTGCAACCGACCTTATATCTTTTCAATATAACTCTGTTATTTTAGTTCAAGGTGCACACAATAAAATAAATTATAGTCAGTGTTTGCGATGAAGAGCTGCTGCCTATGGTTCAATTATGATGGAGTAGGTGCCCATCAGCTACGCCTGATTATTTTACTAAGAACTGTATCTCTAAAAGGACAATAGTTAGCCACTCTCCTTTTACCACACAAAAACGGTTTGCATCACCATCACTTAAACACATGCAGCTGAAAAACACTTACATCTGGCTTGTTCTCAACCTTAACCTACACAAGAGGAAGGAAGAAAACAAATAAAACCACACATTCAGATCATGGTTACTCTCTTAACATAAATATTCAACAAAATCACTGAATAATAAGCTGAAATTAAAAAAAGAAAAAAAAAAACTTTCCTTTTGCTCCCAGAAAGAGAAGCGTGATTTATACGCCATGGTGATAGGCCAGAAGTCATGGATTTAACTGGATGAGGTGAAGAATAAATGGATGGAATGGTGAGAGGGAGGGGGAGAACAGCGGAGACAGCTGAAGACAGCCGAGAATGAGAACCTGAAGATGAGCAGTGGGACACTGAACTGCACACAACAGGTCATTCAGCAACAGGGTAGACAGACTATGCAGCACTGAAGATAGAACACATGAACATTCATAATGAATGAAAGGTTAGCTTTTTTTCAAACTGCAAAACACATGAACAAGAATCACACCAAGTAAACAACGCACACAAAACAGGCTCATTCGTCTGCAGCTGTGCCATATGTGGGTCTCATTCACATTCGGTTATAACAGCCGTGACAAAAAAAAGACAAAGACAAACAACCATTCCCTCAATCACCACACAAAAAAATATTGGGAATCTGCTTCTTTTACAGGAATGGCATTACTAGAACTAGAAACTAGGAAGAAAGCAAGTCAAATTTTTCTTAACTATAATTTATTTAATTTAAGTCATTAAAAGGTGACATACCAAAATGAGTTGTGCAGCAACATGTTTCACTATCTCTGTCCCTGATTTCATCAGTCCACTCCTATAAATAGTTTCAACAGCAAAGGAGGCCATTCTGAGATGCCATCAGACCCCTAATAGAACTGCTAAGCAGAGCATGTACACTCTGAGCTGATCACACTACTTGCCACACACACAGTCGTCCACCAGAGACATGAGCCCATTACCTTTTCTCTGGATCTGGTTAACCTTCCAATCTTCACTCTGTCACTGGAGCAGTGCAGCCAGGGCCAAGGCAGAGTAAAACCTGGGTCTTGTAAGAGCACACTCTCACTAGCCCTGAGGAGGGAGGGAGGGCAACCTCGAGGGCGGGGTCACAGCGAGCAAAGCACAGTTAAGCTGTGGCCTGAGGAGTGGAGGGGGTAATGTAAGAGGAGACAGAAGAGAGTGGCAGCTGCTGAACAGTGGATATAAATAGAATGTGTTCATCACATCAATTGCCACTGCCACTTCTCCCTGTCAGGCTCTTGTCCTGCTGGGAGTCAGAAAGAGTCTCTCCCTCTTCAGGCGCTTTACCAACTGTTATCTTTTATAACCCCCCCCTCATTCAAACACCCACACACACACACACATAGAGAGACACCCCACCCCCATCTATTTTAAGGAAATCCAAAATTCTAAGAGATAACACAAACACACAGATTAAGTAATCCAACAAATGCTAACTACCTACACCTAAATCTATATTCAGCTATTTCTGTACAAACCTACAGAAGGAATACATAAATAACAAATATGAAATAAATAATATCAATGTGCACTTTCGTGGAACCTTTTATCTAGTGACCCAAAAGTATTTAAAATTTCTACTAAAACTGTTCTTTGCATTTTACACCACAAGAGGGAGCTTTAAATCAATAAACCAATTTCTTGTATACATATACTGATGTTCAATATGTGTACTGTTCAGGGTAAACCCTAAGATATACCATTATCAAGTGACTGCAGACATGCTGATCTAAAGCAAAGAGTATATCAAAGTTTTAAGCGTTTTATTATGAGAGACAGACACTGACCAGTATTGTTTTATGGTGTGTTTATGGTTTGTTTGTATCGTTCCCAAGGACACGTTAGTATTTTAGTGTTAGTTTCACACAACATAAGACAGACGGAGCCGTATACATCATCAATGTGGAGTTGTTGTTAAAGCTGTCATTCTGTTTCAGTGACGACAAGAAGCTGCACAGAGACACTGAAAGCTAGAGCACAGAGGAAAAAATGGCATGAACGTTGAATGAATCCTCTTCTTCAGGCTGTTTTTTGAGGGCTCATAGAAGATCATCTGCCTTCATCTCACCCCATCCCTAGCATCCTCTTCAGTCACACCAATCTTTTGCTTGTCCTCCTTCACTACATCTATGAATCTCCTCAGTGGTTTCCCTGCTGCCTGGCAGCTCATATTCAGTGTAAGTTTATTGAATATATCCACTAAACTTCTTCTTATATGTCCAAACCAACTTTGTCTCCAAACCACTTGAGTCATCCTGGTCACTTCCAACAGAAATCTTAGCATCTTCGGCTTTGTCTCTAGTCTTTTTGCTAATGTCACTATCACAGCGATTATAACCATTGTAGACCTTCCCTTTAACCACCTCATTTCTTCTCCTATGACAACAGCACTCCCCAGTGGCAACTGCCTTCTAAAGCAGATAATATACACCATAAAAACTGCTCATGAACATGTCAGAGCACAAGGCATTCTTACCAAACAACTGCTGCATGCACCAGGGTATGCCCACAACACACAGGATCCCAAGGTTATGCTGCCAGAAATCACAGGACACCCTCAAAAGATCATGCCCCCAACTGGTTAGTTCAATGTTGCGACTGATCAATACATTTAGGTCCATAAGTCACAAGGCAACCAAACAGTTTTTGTTATTTTGAGTATTTACACAGCAGACTGTAGACCAAGCAAGACAAATGTGAAAGAAAAACTCTGAATTAAAGTTGAAGGTTAACAAAAAAAAATACTAAAGGTAACAGTTACAGAGTTTTATAAACAGTCTTATTTTTCAGAATATAAAAGTAGTCAACAATTAACTTAAAGTTTTTACGTAAAGGTGAAGCCTGTTTCTTCATTTTGAAATTAAGCACATAAGTGCTGAGCTTGTATTTGATTGCTGTTCACAGGGACTCTTAGTCTAAGACCAGAGAGCAGTCAATGCAAGTGAGAAAGGCCATCAAAAGGCTGAAAAAGATTTTCGTGGTTAAGAAAAAGAACCTCACATCATCAAGAACCTCACATCAAGAACACTGTGAAGGAGTCTTCTTTTAGAGTTGCACTATTTTCAACTCTGTAATCCCTCAAGAGATCAATGTACTTATGTTTAAAGCAAGGTGCAAACCAATGGTTACGCAAAAAATAGAAAGACCAGATTAAACTTCTAAAAAAAAAAATTCTGAAAAAAACCCCTGCACAGTTTTGAAAAAAAACAAAAACATTTTGTACAGATGGCTATAGAGGGTTATACTCCATTCACTGCAAAAGAAAAACCCGAGTTTCTCGAGCTAAAAGGAAAATAGGAAAAAAAAAGTTCTTCAAGTCAGTTTGCCCAGGTCCGTCACCAGTCCAGCAGAGAATCATTTTCAGTTACTGAAGACAAACTTTAAGGCACTCAAACAGAAACTTAAGGTGACTGAAGTAAAAGCTTAGTCGAGCAGCTCAAGGCAGGATAAAGCGGCATTTTATTTACTGCAAAGGACTTCCATCCAAGGTTAAAAAACAATGTATACTATGGTATTGTTTTTGGCATCTGAAAAGGAGGACTACGTCGAATCTGTCCAAATACTTATGGACATAATGAACAAACACTCTTGTTTGTTTATGGGTTGTTTTTTTAAAAGGTATGACAACAGGTAAAGCCAGTTAAGTAAAACAAAGCTGAAAGGTAAGGCAGTAAGGCATCTCACTAGTATCCGGAAGTATTGTTAAATGGAAAATATGTAAATGTAGAAACTGGTTTGGTAAGGTAGGCTAATCGTGGCACATACCTTCCAAACACCAGCTATCATCTTGCTTTTCATTTAGTTCATTCACAATAATTTAAACTGATTTATTTATTTTTTTTATCTTTAGAGGTAATTAATAAAATTATGTTTAATGTCCAAAGCTCTATAAAAAAAATTACATAGCACTTTATCTCATGGTGAGCTCAGAAGTTCGCATTAGCACTTAGCAAGATCCAGTAAAACACAGACTGGCTCATCTATCTAGAGCAGACTGCTAATCCCCAGAGTCTGTTACTGGGACACAGCAATGTGTCGACTGTTTGTCTACACACAGTTGGTGCAGACTAAAGATTAAGGACTCTATACGCCATAGACACTACTGATTCTGACCCAGTTATGCCTCCATACTATCAAAGCTGCTTGAATCATGTCATTAAGCTGTAGCATGAATCACATTTTTAGAACTATACAGAATATTTTGAGTATGATAGACATATGGCATAGCAAGAATTGCTATATTGTGTTTCATATTCATTGAGAGGTTGATATTTATAAATTAAATTCTCCATATTGTTTATCCCAAAAAAAGACTGATGAAATTTTATCATTATCTGTCCCTTTGCAAGCTTAAAGCAGAAATGAATTATGGGACATCATTCTCTACTGTCAAAATCTGAAGAGATGACCCGGATTTTAACTCGGTTAAGTAAACAGGGCTGGACTTAATTTTTAAAGGAGACTATGTGAAAATGTAGGAGAAGAAAAAAAAAAAGACGGAGAAGGTGGTCCTCTATACATTATTCTGCAGTTGTCCATAGAAGCTACAGAATACAGTTCATACAATTCATAATAGTGAATATGAGTGGTAAGACTACTAAAGCCATTATAAAACATTTAAAATGACCTGCTATTACAAGGATATTGTATCACGCACCTTCTGGAAACAGAGATGATGTTCAAATAGGTGACACGAGGGGAGATTTGTTTTTTAAAAGACAGATCATTTCTAATTGATTTCACTTGATATTGGTAGACAATGCACTGCTGAGTTGACGTTGACCTCTTACGCTGCAAAGCACAACACTCAGCCAGAAATAGTACCCACTTTTAAAAAACGCAGACGATATAAGTAAAGGTGGCGGTATCCATTTGTTAAACCAAAGTCAGTGTCAAAATCTAAAACAATACCATCATCATGCCATGTAATTGGGAAGAATCTAGTTCAACAAACACCGAGTCAACTTTGGGGCAATGCCTATGAAAGAATATAAGCAGATGGGCCTAAACACACCTACACACTGTGCAGGAAGATTGTTTTATAAAACGTAAAAAGATGTAGTATAAACAAACATATTTACTTATTTACAAGCTGTCACGGTGTGTCTAGTTCTGTTGTGTCATAACAGAAAGACAAATACCGCAACAGCAACTATCACAAGGTGGTTTGTGCGTGTCAGTTTTAACATTAAAAATTGGTCAAAATATGCATGTATATAGCAGATAAGCAAAGGAAAAAAGCTTACATGCACGTGTATTCTGCAAAATCAGTGGCTGGGCAGCTGGAGTCATTTCAATAACTCCTCCATTTGTTCCATTAGATTATCAGAGTAAAAAAATGCTAAATATTCTTCTGGTTTGCATTTTTAACTATTGCTCCGGTTTTAATTATTTTGAAGGGCTAGCATAAGTCTTCACATGACCGTGTGAAATACAGATTGAGAAATCTCATGGCTAATTGTTTTTAAAATTTCATGCAAGTATCATCATTATATCACTCAGAGGCACGCACTCACATACAGTAGAAGGAGAACTATCAGTCAGATCAGTCATATGATTTAAGCACACAGAAACTCAAGTGTCTATAACGAAGAAGTTACTGTAAGAAAAAAAGGGTCATGTTTTGTTTTTTTTTTTATTTGGGGCTTTTACCCAATGCTTAAAAAGTTAACATGCTCAGTGGTGCATAGATGAAGGCAATTTAAGTTTGGTGCAGGAGTTAGTGCTGTTTGTTGATAGGGATCTACCACTGACTCTTTGAATACCAAATATGAAACACTTTGACATGGTATTCATTTAATCCAAGTTCATTTGAATTGCTGTAGGTTATATTTGTTTTAATGACAGCTGCACAGAACTGTGTGTAAAAGATGAAGGACATATGTAGCCTACTACGAACCCTCTGACAATACAGTAATCAGACACGACACAATAATGACAAAGAAAAAAAACAACAGGCAGCAAACTGTGAGAGAGCAGGTGTTTAGCCGATACCAATCCTAGCCACTTTTTGTTCAGTAACAGGCTTATTATTCTTGTATTCTCACAGCAGTTACAAAGATTGTCAGTGGTTGCTTGGCAACTTGACAATGATGACAAGATTTCACAAGGTCAATGAAAGAAATAACACTGTTTAAAAACACAACTTAAGCATAGTTACATAAAGGCATACATACATATATATATATATATATATATATATATATATATATATATATAATGTCTTTATTTGAGAGTTTCAGTGGTCTTGACTGATATTTTTTTTCTTCTCTATTTAAAAGAAAAAACCCTTTGTACAAAACAGGAA
Organism: Hemichromis elongatus; assembly: GCA_015108515.1. Classification (NCBI taxonomy): domain Eukaryota; kingdom Metazoa; phylum Chordata; class Actinopteri; order Cichliformes; family Cichlidae; genus Hemichromis; species Hemichromis elongatus. The sequence goes on from VUQR01011872.1 coordinate 9,477, forward strand.
GCTGCTTCCCCAATCCATGTTTTATGCTAAGCTAAACAAAACAAACCATCACCTGTAGTAGTAAACTTTTAACAGACTCATAAAAAGACAGTGAAAAAGTATTTTTTTTAAATATATGAAAAGGGCAATAAACAAAATTACTGTATGTTCATGCATCATACGGTATGATACTGTATGGCAGAGCTCTAGATTCAGAATCAAGAGCTTATTATAACCACCTAAAAATAGTGCTGCTGGTTCTAGGTCAGCCTCACTTGCACATTTTGTGCTTTTTCAAAAGGCCTGTCTTTTTGATCATCAAGATTGCTTCAATGTAGGACAAAGTAGACAGTCACTTATTTCAGGGAAGCAACTGGGCTGTGTACACATTCATTTAAATAGTTCTGGCTGATGTAGTCTAACAGAATGGAGACAATTGTACTTATTCACTAAGAATGTATATGCACTGTGTGTAAACTGCATCTATGAGTTTCATGCACAAATACTGTTACTTTATCTTTATCATCATCATCACCACCACCACCAGCTCGTTTTGATTTGTATTTATATTTTTCCAAAAAAACACCATTAGTTAAAAATGTTCAAAATTACAATTAATAAAAAAAAAAATGAAAATTGTATTTAAAGAAAACTACATGCAAAAGTGTATGTCTCAACCTTTAAATTTAAACATATTTCAGCATTCCCCTTTCAGCGCCAAACATCACTAATGTGCCTTCATAAGCAGCATATATTGCCAACCCTAACCAAAGTTTATCTTACCAACCGTATAAACTGTATTATGAAAAAAAAAACAACCAAGAAAATGTTTGTATTCAAGTGTTTGTTGCACCAGCTAATAAAGAGTTTAACTTGATGCTCCTCCACTTGTTGCACACGATTATCTGGATGAAAAGAACTGAATAGGCAGGCAGCCAAGTCTTACAAGACCATATGGCCATGTGTTGTGGCGGCGTTTGGGCCGTTGTTTCCTTCAGCGTCCCATTGTTTGGTGTCAAAGGACTGGGGGGTGGGAGGGGGATTATATGTACACCAGAACATATTCTCTCTTTCAAAACACATACTGAGACACTCCCCCATACACGCAAGTACAAAATCACATTACCAGTGTCATTACAACTGCACCAATAATGCATCCATTTTTAGTCCACTAAAGGTCGGTGCAAAAGTGCATACTTATGAGAAATTAATACAAAATAACAGAGAAAGGGTCTTTTTGTAGTAATTAAGAGATATACCCCAAGTACACGGGTATTTACAGAACAGATCCACTGTGTTTCTCAGTGGAATTCAAGTAAACAATGATTTAAAAACATGTAAAAACCTCAGATGATCCAACATTAAAAGCCCAAGCAACAAAAACAGAAAACAAAAACGAATTAAAAATAATGTGATGACACAGAAACAGATTAGCATCAAGGGTAGAGCTTGTTTTTGAAAAGTTAGAAAATATTTACACAACAGACCAAGTCAACAGTACTACTTACATCTTTGCTTAGGTCTTCAGTGGTCCTCAACCAACTGCGGTTCAGCTCGCTCAACTCGAGAATTGGCTGCACCTTTAGCCGTACTGACTCTCCAGACTGACGAATCATCTCCACAATCTCGTCCCTGTTTTTGTTCTCCACATTAATCCCATTGATTTCTACAAGCTTGTCTCCTGGCACCAGGCCCAGAGCCCGATCCTTAGTCCCAACCCCTGGTTCGGCAAAGTGTACCACACGCCGGCACACCCCACCATCAGGCTGCCTGTCTACCATGGTGGTTCTTCGCAAAGAAAAGCCAAAGTCCCCAGTACTGCGTCGCTGTAACTCAAGTTCTCTTGGGTCTGGTACTGGTGGAGAGACAAGTGCAGGCAACTGTAGGTCTGCACCAGGAAAGGTCTTCTCTACAATATCAGGAATCTGAACTGTGATGGTGCCCTTTGAAGTAGGCTGTAACTTTTTAGAAGGTATAGTCCAGCTCTGCTCTGAAGCATCCAAAGCACTGTCCTTTGGGGTCACCTGAGTTAAGGTAGCTACTTTCCTCTGGCCCACTGTATTCACCTTGGCCAGTTCCCCAAATTTAGCTGCTCTCTCCTTCACAGAGCTGCGATTACTTTCCAGCTCAATTCCCTTTGCATCTTCAGAGGTGCTTGCACTTATTTGCCCCACGGTGATGTGATGATGCTCAGCATCAAGGGCTGTGAGGCAGAGTTCCGTGTTACTGGCCACCTTAATTGGGATAGGGCTAGAGATCTCCAACTTGCTCCTAGATTCCTTCTTGGAGTTTCCTCGAGCAAGCGGGAAGAAGCCTCTTCGTATGCTCATCTCTTCTAGACTCTTTAACTCAGACTGAGACATACGTTCATTCTTTTCTCTTTTCCCTTTCTTTTCCTTCTTGCTCAAATCTTTTTCCTTTTCCTTGTCCTTGTCTTTCTTCATTAAGTGAAACATGATTAACCTATTCTGTAGTTATTAAGCACTTGATTAGCTATAAATAGAACCTTAAATTGTTAGAAAAGAGTCTGATGACAGTAGCTGAAAATATCAACTCTGGGTTTGGATCTCTCTTAGTGATATCTGTAGAGAAGAGAAACAAGAGGTGAACACTTAGAGAAGCTTTGATGAAAGCATAACAGAGTGCAAAAACCTTGTGTTAGTCATAGTTTAACTAAGTAACTAGCAAACAGATTCAGTCAGTAATGAATTATAAGTACTATGACATACACATATTACATTTTACATACACTATATTATATGCTATTATATGAATAGATATTCATTAACAAATAACACCTCATGGAAACTCTCACAGTCAATTAGTTTGACAGTAACAGTCTTTATAAAGTAATAATTGGGACAACTGCACCACTATAAAATGTATGGGCTAAACTGCACTAACACAAAGTTACTAAGGATTTAGGTCTATGATTTTCTACAGTAGGTGATATGATTAGAAGTGTGAGAAAACCCAGATAAATCTGTAAATGCAAGTAACAACATCCAAGCTGATGGCCAATATTAAATATTAATGACCTTCAAACTTCTCAGGCAGCAGTCCACACCAAAAAAAAAGGAAAAGACACTATTGTGTAGTGAAAAATGCCACGTCACAGGGTTAAAGCTGGGAGACCATCCAGTCTGATAGCTTCACAAAGTTTAAAAGATGATGCTACCGAGGTGCATTACTGCACATGCTTGGCATGAGTAGCATGGATGGATGTGAAGCTGTACATGTCAGGGAAGGCTTTCTTTATTTCAACAGGACATTGACAAGCCCAATTCTGCGCACATTTTAAGAGCATACCTCTGTGGTAAGAGTTTAGCTGTTAAACTGGACTGGCTGCACTCCACACCTACCGAAAAAAAAAACACACCACTGAAAATATTTAGCACATTTTAAAAGGAAGGAAAAGGAAGATTCATATTGTTGTACAGTTGAAGTCATATCAAGCAGACAGATCCATAGGAACTGCTGTGGTCCATACCTGCCTTATTGAATTGTGTTGCTGGCGTCTAATTAAAGATCCCTAGATTTAATGCAATTTAAAAAATGAAAATAAAACATATCAATTTGAACAACTCATGTATTATGTTTGTACCATTTTTGGTTACAGATGGAGTTCATATGGTTTGCAAATCATGTCATTCTGTTTTTAATTTACATTTCACATGACCTCTGACCTTTTTGAGAAAAACGTAATCCACAATTAAAACTCGGATTCCATGTCCTTTCTACATCTTAGGGTTTAAAACATGAAAACGTTATCAAACTGTATCAAAGTATCACCATTTTTATATCAGTATCACCCTATAATCTAATTCAGTTCAATAGAAAAGTAGCCACTAAATACATGGGTGTGTATAGGAACTGGCATCGCCCACTGTAGTATCAACAAACGGAACATGCACCCTAGTTATGGAATTTGATCTTTCAGCCCTAGAACGTGACTTATGTGTGACACCCCTCAGGCTGCCCTACATAAAAAACATGCAGTATTTTAAAGAGCGTAGCTTTCCTGCTCTCAAATACTCAGCATCATCATCAGGTTATGGGAAACCGAACCTATGTGCATAGGAGCCTCCCCTTAATATTTATGTATAGCGAGAAGCCATGCTTTGTTACTGTTAAACAGTAAACAGTACATTTAAACCTAATCCACGCTAAATCACATGCTCTTAGAAGAAAGCTATGAAATGTCCGAAAGCAACTCAGCTTATCTCACAGTTAACATTTAGGTATGTATTTTCGTCAAATTTTATTACTGGAAAGCGCAGTTTTGTTTGTTGTTATTAGTTTTTCGTTTTGCTGAACTTTAAACACTACACATAGGTTGACGACACGGCTAGTCCTGAGCTTGGCCATAATGCTCTCCCTTTAAGCTGCTTTGCCCTCATTCTTTAGCAGTGCTGTAGAGTGTACTAATGTCATTCACGATAAACGACACAAATTAAGTAATACTGTAACATATGACAGTTACCTACCTGTAATTGCCTAAACATGACAGCGTTGTTGTCTTACTACAGGTTTTCGGCATTTTCCAATGAATTGTCAGCAGGTGCGACAAATGCTTTTGTGATGCTTTCAAATGCTCGCAATAAGCTCCGACTTCTGATTACTTTGACATAAGCGACCTGCGGGGAGCAGCTATCCTCGTAAAGAAATAAAAACGAAACACTTTACAAAAGGGTGTCGTACATCAGAAGAAAAATTGGTGATTATTCCATTTCCTACAAAACAACTCAATAGTTTTAATAAACTTAAGTAGTCTCCTCATTACACTGAAAAATACATATTATAAAGAAGGAAAGCTGAAAAACAACTCTCTAAATGGTCTAAATTGGAAACATGGGAAATTTAGTCCTCAATGACAGTATGCCTATTTAGATGTCCAAAATGTAGGCTAACGCCCTAAATTTTAATAAATCCAACAGCACATGAAAGCTCCCGAAGACTACGCTGGACAGCAGTGACCTCTCCTGGTCTTTATTTTACTCCATACACTGGATGTAAACAGATATTTAGTCCCAAGTTGCCTATTTTTTTGTGGCGAGCTGGTATTTCATTTGATACTGGTAACATGTTGCCTTCACACTGGATAACACATAAAATACATTGTTTTGTACTTGTGTGATGTCATTGCTACAGTTTGTACTTCCCAGACATGCTTTTTATTACTCCTGTAGAATAATGACATTTTCAAATAGCAAATATTAAATATTTACTATCACAACAAGTGTCACGCAGGACTTTTTTTTTAAATTTTGTTTTAGCTATACTGGTCTTTTATCTCATTGGATGATGTTTGCATGTGTTTACATGTATTTTATGTCCACGTATGTGTGCTTGTGTGTAAATGTGTACATTTTTGTACATGTATGTGCATATTTCCATGTACACATATTTTTTACAAACATATATGGATGCCTCACAATTTTTTCTATAATGTTTTCATCCTATCTGTTTTCATTCTTTTTATTATATTATCCCTCTGTTCAGCATTTTGGCCAACACTGGATGTCTTTTAAATGTGCTATATAAATAAAGATGACTTGACTTTTAAGATGTATCTGTCCACATCAGAGGAAATTAAGCTCTCTTAGTGATATCCCTTTACATTATGGAACATGCAACTAATGAGTTACAGTCCAGTGACATTGGAGTGACAGTGAGTGACATACAGAGTTTAAACCCAAACAGAATCTGGGTTATTGTGCGTGGTTATTTAAAACATTATTTACCTATTTATAGGAATTCTTTAGGATAATTCTTCCTACAACAATGTGACTTGATTAAAGCATATGTTAGAACTCAATTTGCAAGATCAATTGCATAAAATGTTCCACCTCATTTGCATCAGTACGTTCTTCTCCCAGCAATTTCAATATACAGATACATAATGAACTCCAGATCATACTATATGTTTTGCTTGTTAAAGCTCATTACACTTAGGAAGCTGCAATTTTGAGTAGAGAACCACCACAATCTGAAACGTATTACCTTAATAGTTTACGTACACTGATCTATTCAACAGGGAAAATATCATTTTAGAGATATACAACATGATAAACTTGATTTTCTTTCCATGTTTTCATTTCTCTTGCTATTTTGACAAAAATATGCATTTAAATTTTTGAAAATTGTGTTTTGTCTGAATTTATCTATGGAGTAATACACCCCAGTCTCAAATGAGATGCCCAACACTTGGCCTTTGATACTAGTGCTCCTGCCCCATGGCACAGTAGAGATACTCTTGTATCATTAAAAAAAAGTGTTTGAATTCAAGTACCAGTGAGTGGATGTTGGGATAAAAATTTACACTGAAGCAACTTGGACTAAAAGTGAACATAAAGTTTTGTTTTGTTTTGTTTTGAGCTGAAGTCCATTGTTGAACACTTTTACCTCATTGGAACTGGATAAGGGAATTATGAATACCTTCAACTAAAACATTGATCGGACTGTATGAGAATCAAAACTTTCAGTGTACAGTTAGAAAAAACCAACAATAGATTACAAAGGGGCTCCTTCATTGAAAAGTCATTCAGAAATAAGCAGAGTTCAAAGAATGCACTAGTAAGAGTGTGTAAAATACTGATTCATACACAGATCTGTATCCACATTAACACTTAAAAACAAGCTTCATTCTCTGGAAGACAGCATTACTTTGCTCTTCCATCCATCCATCTTCTTCCACTGTCTAACTCAGTATCACTAGGGTGATGGAGCCTGTCCTTGTGATCACAGGGTGAGTGACACAGTACACCCTGAACAGGTTGCCAATCTATTGCGGTACATTTCTTCCTGAACCTCAAAATTATTTTTTCCCCTCTGTTCATTAGAAAGGTTTTAAAAATGAACTACAATACTTTTTTCTGATCCTTGCTGTGTTTTTCGATATTGATTTGTTTGGCTTTAAACAGGATTACCAGTCAGTCTAATTATTATTTCACTTGTATGAGCAATGAAATTATAAATTTAACAGGGAACATGGAATCATTAAAGTGACAAGACCTCCTGTTGCTCACGAAGGTTATGCAGCATCACCTACTGGTCTTGCAGAGTCTCTGTACTTTTTTTGTTTTGCCATGTATTGTTTACCATATCTTTTTAACCTATATTGTCTTTCTGTATCTATAAGTACTTCGTTGTTTCAGTGGGGAGTGTTAATGAATAATTCATTTCCAAAGAAAACTGTCATATCAACTTTTTCTTATCACCCGACTAAGATTAAACCTATCTGAGTCACACCACCAGGATAATATGAGGAAACTATGACTCATTCCCAGAGTGGCCCTGTCATATACCACTGAATGCCCAACATATTACCATTCCTTATACAACAGTGAATGACAATTGATATTTGGATGACAGTTAAGGATTACACTACATTGTGTGTGCGTGTGTGTGAATTGTAAATAAAGGATGAAAACCCTTTTTTTCAGAAAGTGAGAATTTTCATTTCCCAAGAGCTTATATAAAAATGTTATTTTTGTTCATAACTTATATAAATCATCAGCCTAATGTACAAGACATCTTACACAAAAAAACATCACATACAGGACTTCATTGTAATCTATTCAGAAGCATATCTAAGCCTTGCATCGTTACCTCAAGAGGTTGTGGTAAATGATAATAGCTAAAATTTGCAGGTAACAATGTAAGATGCGACTAGAATCACTTTTAACCTCAGTGTACATGACGTAAAAACTAAATTTATGATATGATGGCTCTGCCTTTTCATTCATCCTATTGCATGAATGAAAATAAACTCGCACTCAAAATACTTTTCGATGCGTTTAAAATGAAACACTTGGCACAGTGGGACAGACGACCGCCCAACTATTTGTAATGCAGAACAACACGCTAGCATCTCTTTTTTCCCCCCCTCCTTTTAAAAAGGACGAAACGTTACTGAAACGCAATCATTTCCCAGCCACATGCGACAATCTAATATAACAAATTCCCCTCACAGCATCAGCAAAAACCATCCAGGGGGGTGTTATAAAAATCCAACACCACCAGATTACTATCGCAATAACACGGGAACGATTCATACAATCTCTTGTGAATTTGAATTCAGCATAAATCGTAAGTTGCTATTCCTGCTGTTGATTAATTTATATTTCACGAGTTACGCGTACGAACTCATTTCGAAATACCGAATTTAATGAACCCCGCCAAATCCTGCGCAAAGTGGTTCAGCCCTTGAGGTCACCGGAAGTAGTTTCAGCTGCCATGTTTGGTTGCTTTGTTGTAGGCTTCTACTAGGTTTCCTACAGAATTAGTAAGTGTGGAAATGGAGCCGAGCTGGAGTACGTTTCTTTTTCAAGTAAGTTGTCTCTTTTGGAGGGAAACCGGAATAGTCCGTAAAACAACCGTAGAATTGCAAACGGCTGCATATCTTAGCGGTAAATCCAGTTTTTAAACGATTAATACCAAGAACAAGTAACCAAGCAAAACAATGGTATATGAATCCAGGCTTCCAGCTGTGAGGCTTGGGAATGACGCTAGAACAAAAAATGTAATCTCTCCAAGCATTGTTTGAAAAGCGGCATGTTTTCTTATCCCGACGATATTTGGGTATTTGCGTTTAATACTTCGACAGCGTTTGTGATTCCTTGTTTGTTTTTTTTAAGTTTGTTTGCCTAGCCGGAGCCAAACATGCGGGATCACTTGGAGTGAAGCAGGAGACGCCACTGCACCGTTACAATCGAGACAGACCTGTTTTTTTTCCCCCTTTGACTGAAGGCTTTGATCAGGCGCCGTGGGATAATGAGATGTAACGCTGCGACATGTTTCAATGTAGCGTGGATAACAGAACACGCATTATAGATTTGGCAAATCTCTGGTTAAGTGTATACAGAGGTTTTTAGCTGCTGAGATTTACTAACGGCGGTTCTCAAGTCCGCGGTGAACTTTCCGCCTGCTCCAGCCGGTTCGACACTAACTAGCCAAGTAGCTAACGATGTTCGGGCTACCTTAATTACACTCGCTGGCTAATTTAGCTTAGTGTGGGCGAGGCTGCCGTAATGAGCTTGCAAAACTAACGTTACACGACTTGACGACCAGCGCTGTGCAGATTCTCTGCTTATTAACTAAGCTATTTATTCTAGTGACCGTGGTGGAAAGGAATTCAAACTATGCACACAACATCAGCTAACACTAGCAGCGAAGAGGCGCATTTGAAATTAGCAACGGCGTTACGAAATGTATAAATGCGTGCTGGGAAGGAAAGCGAGTGCTGCGGTTTAGAGTGATATCTGTCACGGTTTAGTGAATTTCAGCATGTGCTGAGAATGAAGGCTATTGTTCACTCTTATTTGTGAGCTTATCAATCGCATGGCCTTACCTAGGCTAAAAGAAATGAGCTCGTGAACATGGAGAAAATGAGTTTTATAAGGATAGCGATTTAGTGTTTTACATTTGAGTCCTTTTTTTGTGTAACCCTAGTGCAATACAAATATATATATATACGTATCTATATTTCTATATATTAGTTTCCACTTACAATTCTCACCCTTATTCCAAGTTTACCACTATTCTGCGGTCTCTTGTGTATTTCCAGTGCTTTAAAGTAATTTTTTTTGCCTTGTTGTCACCTTGTCCTAATACTAAAGTGGGTGTTGCAAACTCCTCGTGGGAGGAACTTCCCAGTAACTTCAGGATCATTCCCAAAAATTACTTTTCAGAAAACCCATCAAATCTGCATTCTTAATGTTCACGTCAACTTAATTTTATTCCAGACTCTAATAATCAGATGAAGGTCTAGAGTTGCAGCTGCTAATATATTTTGTGTAATAAATGTTTTAATAATAATGAAAAAATGAGTAAGAGGGAATAGTGATGCAATGTAGTGCATAGAAGTGCGCAATTTACAGTTTTCATGCTAAAGAGTCACTTATCTTTTTAAGAGTCTCCTAAAGTGTTGAAAAACTGATCATTAATGCTCTGATTAAGCTTTCACTGCTTAGTGCGAGGGCACCAATGGTTGCAAAGAATGTGAATAGCTGACTTTGGCAAATAGTTTTCAAAAAATTAGTCCTGAGTTACGTTCATTTAACTGCTTTTTGGGCACATTTTGTTTTTTTTCCCCGTATTTCTGATATTTTGCTCTGCTGCCGGAGCGGTCGGTCATTCACATCTTTGTGTACTATTTCTTCATAACTGAAAAGGCAGACAGACAATGTCATTTGTCATGCAGTATCTGGCGTCTAGCCAGAGGCCCTGCGTGTATTATGTACCTCACACTGTTACTGTGTCAGTTTCATGTAAATCAGTATGTGTTTAAATTCAGGCTCCTGATTTAAGAACACTTTGAAGCGTTTTTTTTTTTTAAACTTTAATGTTTTTCAACAATAATAGCATGGGGTTTTTTTGTGAAAAAAGGCATTTATATGAAAATTGGTGATTTTTTTTTTTTTTAAAAGCTTTGTCAGGTGTTTTAAAGGACTAGTGTTGTCACGTAAACCAGCTTAAATATTACCAGCTGTACATCTTCCTGTCAGATAAATGCACAATGTGGGGAAAACATGTTAAAAAGAGGAAAAGGGGGGGGGGGGGGCAGGGGT
>VUQR01011872.1:20046-31346 GCA_015108515.1 Hemichromis elongatus
GGGGGTCCAGTGTTTGTGAGGCCACGTTCAGGAAAATTGGTGAATCGTGTTGTTTTCAGCAGTCTGAATCTGGATGTGAAGTGTTACACTAATAACCCTTTTAGGTAAGTGAGAAAAGTTATAACGCAATCCTTGTGTGCATGAAACTCAGTTTTTGGCTTTCTCCAGAGACTGCAATAGCCACTCAGAAAGCCACAGTGAAAATGAAATGCTTTATGGTAAGTGGAAAGTGTGTAAAAGATTGTGTGTTTCGGTTTTGCCCAGTTTTACCAAACGATTCAGATGAAATGGAAATGTCATTAAAAAACGACACTCACCAGATGGATAGACTATACTGAAAATATTACTTTTTCCAGTAATCAGCTTTACTTGATATAATACCCAACATGCAAGACACTGAATGAGCATGCCTAAGCGTGGTCATTATGGATGTTATCAAGTATCACTAACTCCCAGTGTTTGTTTTGCTTAAAACTGGGCCTTCATTACAAACAACCCCTTTTGAAATTGCACAATTACTGTTTATATAAAACATGTTTTGGATGCTTTTTGCTGGAGCTTTAGACTTGGTAGTCAATATCATGTGGGGCTTTTGTTTAGTTTTGTTTTTTGTTGCGCTCTCCTCAAACGTGCACAGTGTTTTGCTTGTTGCTCGCCTCGTCTTCTTATTATGTTACTTATATTACTTATTATTACCTTTTGTTTAAAAAAAAAACAAAAAAAAACGAGGCTTGTTGGTGCCATTGAGAATCAGTTCCATATGTTTTACTGCTCATATGGATGGCTCGTGTTTTTACGGTATAATATATTTCTGGTCATTTTGACTCAAATGAAAAGCACAGGTCTGTAAAATGGGTTACATCAGAAATGCAGTGTGTAACTGCTTGCATACTTTTATAGATGTTTGGGCACATTTTAAGTTTTCTGAGTTTCATAGTTTTATTTGGATACATTGTATTTTTGTGTGTGTGTTTTTTTTTAACATGTATCCATTTATTTTTACATATGTTTTGCCTTGATGTCACAGTGACTGCTCATTGTAATACAGCACACATAAGCTATACGGGTGTTGTATTAAATGCCACCCATTCTGGATGTTTAGAAGACTAACCTCTGTTGAATGTCAAACTGAATTCTTAAAGCTTCGTAGAACTGAAATGTCTATACGAAAAGGTGAGCCTTCACCAAATGAATCCCTGAAGTACAACTTTTTGGGATCATTTAAAAAATAAACACATTTAAGAGGATTAAGAAAATTTCAGAAGTTTGCTCACTTAGCAAACTAGACGGCAGCTTAAAAACATTGGGAACTTGAAAGGAGAACCTAGAAAAGAAACTCAAAAATTAGATCTACTTGAAAAACAAATTATGTAATTAGAAGTTTTGTTTCTTCCTCTGACCCCCTTTCCATCCCTGTCATCAGTTTTTGCCTGTGATGGAAAAATTGAGATTTCGGCAAGCAGCTGTAGAGTGTAGCACAAAAGACTAAAGAAAGGCGGCGCATAATCTAACTCAGACCATGAGCGCAATTCAAGCCTACAGTGGCCCATGGAGCCATCAGGACACTCCCTCCATTTTGATGTTATTTATGAGGGAGCAGCCCCAGTTGTCAGAGCGCATTTGTGTCAAAATGGTCAGAGCTGCATGAAGGCACAGCAGCTTACAGGCCCTGCACCTCTGCATAGAGGGCCAGGCTGTCTGCACTGGCTACGTCTGCTGTTCACAAGCTTCACAAAGGGGGGTTCGCTGCTAGTACCCCCCCTCCCCCCTCCAACCCAAACATAAAGCTCTCCCCACCCCTGGTGTGCCAGCGGACGGGTTAGCATTGGCATGATGATGACTAATCCTGGAAGGTGGCAAGTGTAAGCAGGTGCTCAGACAAATGGATGGGTGGCATTCTCCTCGAGTTCCCAGGTCCCATTGCATATGTAGGAATGACGGCTAGTTTCGCAGGGTAGTGTGTGGATAAACAATGTCCCCGTCCCATGAATAGATGAGCCAAATCAATGAAGATGAGCATACAAAGATCCCCTGCTGAGGCCCGAGTGCATCACTGCTCAGATTTGTGTCTTTCACAATAGGCTAGATGACATAAGGAGGACATTGTGAGGTTCATTTTTCTTTTCTATCCCGTCTCCTCTTTTGCAACTTTTTTCTTGGCTAGCCTTCTTCGATGGATGATTGAACCTCAAAGAGAAAGGTCAAGTATTTCAGCTTGCTTTTCTCGCTGGTGGTTGACAACACCAACAGTCCTGAGTGTGTCCGTTCACTGAAAAAACGGTGTTAACTGTGTTTCTTTTTTTTCCATATCTGGGTATGATATGAAAAAAATACTGTCTTTGACTGAGAGATGACAGACACGTTTTCAGTTTAAAAGAAGTGGTAGAATAAATCCATGGAGCTAAACCACTTAAGTTAGACATTTTAGAAAATAATAAATTGTTATAATGAGAAGTCTGGTAGATTTTTTTTTTTCAACTGAATTAAACTGCGTTAATATTTATTGTGATGTCACTTTTTAAGAAAATAGGACAGCTGGATTTCATACAGCTTCCACTGTCTCCATTCTGCCCCAAGTACGCCCAAACAGTCATGTGTAGGATGATTTTAGCAGGGCACAGCAATGGTATAAAACTCAAATTGTCTCTGATCCACTTAGTCAGGAAATTTGATTACTTAAATGAGTGAAAACCCAGCTTAGCATCTTGTTGCTATTGCTAATTACAACCAGCCATTTCATCCCATTTGTGCTGCAGCAGTAGTTGGCATTGGTTTGTACTTGCAGATCCTCGGGTGGGGGCAAAAAAATCTCAAAGCAGTTCTTCCAGATGTAAAGTTGTATTTAGTCTGTTGCCCTTTATTTTCCTGTCATTTAACTCTTTTACTTAACCGTACTTCTGCTCCATTGTGTATCCCAAATGAGCCGGGTACCTGAGCTAATGGCCTGCTCTTCAGGAGCCTTCTTGGCAGTTAAACTGCACTCTGCTACGGCTCTTATTTGGTATGCCTGTTTTGCAGTCACATGATGAATCAGCACCGTCACGATGGTATCCTTTTTCATCCAGCACATTTGGATTCTTTTGCATTAGTGGCATGCAGTACCAGCCTCATTAATAACCGATCTAGTTCTTATTTTGTGTTCTGTAACAGAGTACTAACACATATTGTGTTTATTGAGTTGTCAAAGTTTCCAGTGAGGGTACACCTGGCAGCAAAGCTTTTTGTTTCCTGGTCATTATTAGGGATTTATTTTTTAAGACTATAGGGACTTTATATTTTTCCTCACACACTTATTATTATTATGTCTTTAGTATTATCTTTAGTCCCTTGTTACTTTAGTTATTTAACCAAAAGTCTGGTATTTGTCTTCATTCAACCAAAACCCTCTGTGTTTGATTCATCAGCAGGCCAATGAAGCCCTCCACCACCAGCACCAGGTGGCCCAGAACAGCCTGCTACCACTTCTCAATGCAGGAGCTGAACAAGTTGACCAGAAGCCTGTCCTGCCTATCCAAATAGACCAGAAGCCACCTGCCAATGCTGCTGAGCTCCTCAAAGACAATGTCGCCAGCGGAGGTGGTCAGCGGCCTCCAGTGCCTGTGATAAAGAAAGAACACAAAGGCAAAACGCCTTTCGTCTGCGGCTACTGTAACAAGGCCTTTCGCGACAGTTACCACCTGCGACGTCATGAGTCCAGCCACACCGGTATCAAGATGGTTTCACGTCCAAAGAAGACAGCCCAAACAGCCCCCACCATGGTCCCCATGATCGGCACCATGCCACGAGAAAACAATGGCAACTCTTCCTACATCTCCACAGTAGCTGGCATCCTATCAACAGCAACGACTTCCGTTTCCTCAGGCACAAGTATCATGACATCACCTGCAATGGGCAACGTGCCACAGCAAAATGTCCCCAAGAAACCTGCCAAACCTGTCAAGAAGAACCACGGATGTGAGATGTGCGGCAAAGCCTTTCGCGACGTATACCACCTTAATCGTCACAAGCTGTCCCATTCAGACGAGAAGCCTTTTGAGTGTCCCATCTGCCAACAACGCTTTAAAAGGAAGGACCGCATGACCTACCATGTTCGCTCTCACGATGGGGGTGTCCACAAGCCCTACGTATGTTCTGTGTGTGGAAAAGGCTTTTCCAGGTAAGGCTTAGGTTTTTGACCTTTGATCTTTAAGGAAACTAGTACAGCAGTCATCCTCATGCATTAAAAAATGGCATATTAAAAGCAATAGAATCAGAATAATTCAGTGTGCCTTGACATGGACCTGTTGAGTCAGTAGTTAAACTCCACTGGATTGATTGATAATGCTGCTGCCAGTTTTTCCCTTCACTTAGTCACCTGTCTGTATTTGTTAATTGTACATCTTAGCTGATAAGTATGTCACTAGTTAGAAATTTTCCACATTGAGCATCTCCAATGTGAATTTGTTTTTCCGATAGCCTCCCAAAGAGGTCTGTCATAGGGATTCAGACTGACACAGGAATTTCAAAGGGAGATAAGATTACTGTTTTATATTACAATGGTTTAGCTCATGAGGTGCTGGAATCACGTTTAAGTTTCGGTTAGATACTGGCATAACATTCTTTGTTATACACTACCACCATGCAGATAATGGATGGTCTAAATGTCATTTTAAGATAAAACCCCAAACAAAACAAAAAAAATTGCACTAATGAGAAGAACAAGAAGTCTTAATACCATATTGTGGCCACCAAGGTCTCCGAGATGTTTGGAACAACCTTACCTTGTTGTGGCTGCTGTTTTCCCACAAGCATCCATTTTGTCGGGCTTCAAGCTCCGTGCTTGCAGATAAAACCACAGTAGCTTGGATCCATTAGCTTACAATAATCAACAACTGGCAGCTGCAAGACCATTTCTGTTGTGAAAGTGTGTGAGATAGCAACAAGAAGCGTTTGTTGGTTCAAAACCAACAATGAAGTCTTGCCTTTGATATGGAAAACGTCCACATGACGACATGAGGAATGCCAACTTAGTAGTCTGTTGCTTGTTTCTTATACTACAGCTGGTCTCCTAAAGCAGGAGCCTGTCAGTTTATTGACAACTTTACATGCAGAACAGCTCTCTAATATGGAGAAAGAAATGAAATGCTTTAAGTTTTATTTACTGGAGTTCTTCAGCTAGGCTAATCGGCCTGTCCACAAACTTGACAAAGTGTTCTCCGGGGTTACTGGGAATCCCTCGTTGTCGTTGCACTAGCCACTAGTTTGTGCGGGATGAGTTTACTTAGGTTGTCGGTGGAATTGTGAAACTGAGTGCATTAAGAAGCTAGTATCGTGTGTACATGTGATTGGTCCTTGAAGGGGTTTGTTAGGCGGTGAGAATGTCAGCAACACTGATAATACGAAGTGGCAAAAGAAAATGGTAAACTGATGGCAAATGGAAAATAATGCTGTTTTTTGAAACCTTTCTGCTCTATCACTGTGCTTTTAATCAACAACTAACAAGGCTACTATAAACAGGAAATGTGCGTCTGGGAGTTAATTTATTCTTATGGGAGAGGAGACAAAAAGTAATTTCACCCTCTGGTGATTGCATGCCGGGGTCAGAGGGAAAAGTCCTGACTTGTCTATGCAGAATTTAAATAAATAAATAATGATAAATAAATTCTAACAAACCGTCTTTTATGAGTGAGTCCTTGGCAGTCCACAAATGGCTTCTGCTGAGGGAAAAAAAATCATGCTTAATAGACTGAAGTATTAAATGTTACCATCTTTCATGCATGCAGTTGGTTTTGAATGCAAATGCTAGATGCTACATATTTCATGCTTTACCAAAGGTACACTTAACTGCTACCCAACAGCTTGTACATTTGTTAGTGAATTATTCACATCGTGGTGTTGGGACTAGTCAGTCGCACTGTGATTTCATATAGAGCCAATATATGTCAATCTACTGCCCGTGTTGTTGCTCCAGCGTGGCTTTTTTTTTTTAAAATGTTTATTGCTGTGGTTAGCAGTTTAGACTTGTACTTTTAATGACCCCCCACGCCATTTCAACCACATGTTTAAAAAGTCGCACATGGAAGAGCACCAGTGAAGTACCGAGGGAGGGGGGAGGCGTCACTTGTCACTTTGCAGTTCCCGCCAGCATGTCACAGTCTCTTTCTCCTGGGAATTCACTGAACCATGCGGTAATGTTTAGGTCAACACATTTAGCATGTAGTAAGTAATGCCTTTAAGAAGGTTTAATAGTGGCATACATTTAACATTTTGTTAAAAGCCAAATGTTTGTTAAAATCGATTTAGCAGAGAGTCGTGATAACATTTAAAAAAAAGTAAGCCGTGTGCCGCAGCACACAGCTTCAACAAAAACATCAGCAGTGTATCCTGGCCAAGTGGTAACATTAGCACTGTGCTGTATAGGGCAATCTCAGGCATGCCTCCAACATGGTGACGTGGGGCAGCGATTCATCAGCATACTGGAAAGTGAGAATGAGGACTGAATAACAGGGCACTGAGTCACTGCCACTCAGCCAGATCTCTAGGCGGGCACTGTCTGGAGTCTGCTCTCCTCGTCAGTGGGGCAAGGGAGAAAAAAAATCTTTATTCCGGTTCATGGCACCCATGAGAAGATCCTACTTGACTCCTCTGATTTGTATTTAAAAAAAGAAGACGACGAAGAAAAAAAGAAAAAAAAGAAAGGAATCCAGCAGCATGAAACTTTCCGGTTTGGAGGCAGCTGCCAAAGCAGTAGTCCTTGCTCACTCCATTATGGCACTTCTAACATGATTCAGCTCACAGCTTCACTAGAACTGACATGCTGACCGAGGAGAACACTTTTGTGAATGCTGGCCTTTCGCTGTAAATCTCAAGCTGTTTTCCTGTGAACTCTGCAAATTATATGTTTTTTTTTATTTTCAGCTAGTTTGACATAAAAACACAATATGAAGATTTAGTTTAAGCTTGCACACTTGGACTACAGAAGAGAAGTTTCAGCAATTTCTTAATCCAGTTTTCAGTGTGTTTTTTAATGTATAATACACGTGGTATACTAGTACAGTCAGTCTAAGTAAATATTAAGGGTTCTCCAAACTCCCACTTTAAGTTCTGTAATAAAAGCAGATGCCACAGTTGCATGCTCTTATCAGAAACGCAGCGAAGCACAGCAATGGATCGATGTTGTTTGTTGAACAGTTGTAGGATATATGGTCTTGTTGTAATCTTCAGAGAGATGCAAATTCAGATTAGGACCTGGAACTTCACATTATTGTCATTTTCATATGTGTGTAATAACAACTAACTAACCAGGAACTAAGCACAGCAATAATAATCAAACTGTCGGTTTATTCAAATGTCATGTCGAAAATGTGTTTTAAAAAAAGACTCCTTTCTTTTCATTGTGATGTGTGTTCAAAAGTAGGTCAAACAAATTTACGCACGATTGATCATGGAGAATTAACTACCATTGACTGAATTTTTCTGGATTTTTGTGCCCATTCCCTCATTATCTAAGTAAACAGAGCACATCCGTACACTTCTGCACTTGTAATGCATGTTAGGCTTTTCACTTTATGCTTGTGCATGTACATGATGTGCCTTTTCAGTCAATTACAAGCACTTGTATGTGTTGTAGCAGCATATAGTTCTGGTTAAATCACAAGCAAAATAAATGTAAAATGAATTGGGTGATTTTTTTTTAAGTGCTTCTGACGTCTAGTGTAATCAGAAAAAAAAGTTATTTTCACACCATCGGTAGCCGACGTTATACCATCCCTACAACTGGCAGTCATTTTTTTATGTAGCTGTTTGTTAGGTTAAAGAAATCATATTATAAAATTAATCTCCATAATGAAGTACAAATTGTCTCATCTATATCTAATGGAACGCAAATGCATCGTCTTTAAACATTAACCATGTTTTTGTTGTCATTTTTATCTAGGCCAGATCACTTGAGCTGCCATGTGAAGCATGTGCATTCCTCAGAAAGACCGTTTAAATGTCAAGTAACGGTGAGAAAAATGGCTGCTTTGCAGCTTGTTTTGGTTTTTTTTTAATCATTTTTAATGTCGCGATGCTGCACTCCACTGACCTTTTACCCCATCTGCTGTGCAACTCCAGGCCTGTACCTCTGCTTTCGCCACCAAAGACAGACTCCGTTCCCACATGATCAGACATGAAGGCAAAGTGACCTGTAGCATCTGTGGAAAGATGCTCAGTGCAGCCTACATCACCAGTCATCTGAAAACTCACGGGCAGACCAACTTTAACTCCTGTAACAAAGGTTGGTCACACACAGGGAGCAAGTACAGCAGCATCATAGGGCCAGAGTGTGCGCCGTGCAGTCAGGAACAATGGAAACAATTCCTGCATATTGCCTCTGCATTACTGTAAGCAATAAAGGATAAAAGCGGTAATATCGTGCAGGCTGAGAGTTTGCCAGAGCTTCAAGTGGAAATCATTTTTAGAAAAATGTGGTTTTTGAAACTTGCTCAAACCACCTAAGGCGTTGGCCTACAATTTCATGTTTTTCTCTTTTGTAGCTTCTTCCATTGTTTTTCAAGAGTCTGGACTTTAAAAACAAAACAAAAATCTTGTCTCTTTATGTATAACTTGTGTTTACACCTAGCAAGAATCCTTTTGTTTTTCACAATAGCGCTGCAACTGTCATAAAAGCTGTCGAGCTGTACATGCTGAGCACCTCTGACCTGCGCTGATTCTCACTATATAATCGTTTCAGTTTTATTTATATAGCGCCAAATCACAACAACAGTCGGCTCAAGGCGCTTTATATTGTAAGGTAGACCCTACAATAATACATACAGAGAAAAACCTAACAATCAAATGACCCCCTATGAGCAAGCACTTTGGTGACAGTGGGAAGAAAAAACTCCCTTTTAATAGGAAGAAACCTCCAGCAGAACCAGGCTCAGGGAGGAGCGGCCACTTGCTGCGACCTGTTGTGGAGAGAGAAGGAAGACAGGATAGACGACATACTGTGAAAGAGAGATGGATTAAATAGTAGTTGTGCGAAGTGCAAGATACTGGTTTAGTTTTTGCTAAATGCTGCAAAGTCAAGTCAAATACTTTCTCTTGTGTTTCTCCAGACGGTAACGAAGTCTGCAATTCTTCCTCAGCCACACCCGTGACCATCTCTGCACCCATCACTTCAGCAATGAATCGGGGCAACGCGAACAACAACAACCCAGTCACCATCGCCGCACAAATGAACATTAGCACCAACACGGTCAACATCACATCTCCGGTCAGCCTCCAGCACCCCGTCACCATCACCGGGCCCGTCAACATCGCCTCCGTGAACATCCCAGCGACCACGCCTATGAATATCGCCCACCCCGTCGCGATCACGACCCCGATGCCTATGAATATAGCTGGGCCGCTCAACATCGCTATGAGGCCAGTGGATAGCATGCCTTTTCTCTCCCAAGTCTTGCCTTCATCCCCACCCTGGTAAAAAAAATAAAATAAAAAATAAGAAAAGAAAGAAAAAAGAGAAGCGAGGTGAACTGGCCAGGAAGAAAGGGAAAATGAAGTGAAACAAGAGACTCCTGTCTTCACAGTTGAACCTCGGGCTCGGCTCTTTCTCACCTAGAACAGCGCTCACTTCTCCGAGCTCTGAAGTGAATATTTACACGAGCTGTGCGGCCAGTAGGAGCTCACCAAGTCCCAGCCGTGTCCCAACTGAGGTTAAGTGACTGGCATGGGACGCAGAATAAGAGTAGAATTTGAGTAGGATTTATCTTGAAATCAGGACAGCCGTAAGACTTAGTGTAGTCAGTTAGAACGATGAAACTGTGATTTGTATTATGACAAATGAGAGGATTCCTCTTCCTCGAGGACTCCTTAGGAAAACACATCAGTGCTTTTTGTAAAAGGGAGATGGGAAATGAACTGAAGCAATAACTATAAATTGCTGTATTTGATGTTTTACAAGTTCTCTCCCAAAGTCTCTGGGTGTTACTTTGTATATTGTTTTGGTTTTTTTGTTTTTGTTTTTTAACTATAGCCTGCTAATCACTATTTAATGTTATAGGAAATGAGTCTAGTAAAAGGGACAGCAGCTTCCACTTGCATGGAAGAATATTTTTTCACATTGCTATAGCATTTCTTTTGTATTCTCAGATAATAGGTATGCTCTTGAGGTACACTGACTAACTTGTACAGTTGACATAGTAATGTATTTTCCACATCAGCGTTTTAATTTTTGCTTTTAGCAAGTGGATATCAAGTCACTGTCCTCTTGACTATGAAATATTTCTATTTTTTTTTTTCTTTTATATGTACGGACACACAGTTCTGTTTTTATTTTCCTGTTTGTAGTGTAAATTTTTTTGTTTTCTTCATGAATTCAGAATGGAAGTCTTGCACTGAAAGCATATCCTACATGCAGGTGACCAGCAGTATTATTGAAGATCAAAGTGGCGTCTCAGTGTTTTTGCACGATGGCAAGCACTTGAGCACCATCTAGTGGCTGATTGTGGATTGCCTTGCAGTGAAGCTTTTTCAGGCTGTTACCCGTCACCATGGTGGTGACTAAATGTACTGCTCAAAAACAAAGTAAAAAACCGAGGGAACACTTGAACAATTTTTAACTTTTAAAATTTCGAATCCAACCATCAAAGTGTTGGTGATTTTGATTACACAATGGATGTCATTAAGGATTTTCAAACTGAATGTTTCATTAATCAAGTTCTGATTTTAAGTGTCACCTTATTTTTTTTTTTAATGCGACATACTTTTGGCTGACTCTTCTGCACACTGTTTTACTTCTTTTTTTTTTTCTTTTTTTTCTGTTACATCCCCAACCACATGCTAAGGATGCTTCACTCAGGAAACGTATAGAAAAGCCCCATTACTCATGAACACAGTTCTTTTTATACTGATATCTATCATGCGTCACGATTCCTCTCCATGTTCCTTTTTGAAAATCCTAAGAAATTTGGCATTGTGGGGTTTAACTTGGTGAGGAAGAAGTTGTCCAAGACTTTTTTTTTTTTTTAATCGCCGTCCAATTAAAATGATAATTTACTGTACAATGAAATACATGCTGTTTACCTTTTTACATTTCCTTTAAAGTCCTGTTAAGTCTCAGTCTGCATAGGTACAGTATGTGGCTGGGAACTGTTTAATCAAATGCAAGTTTGTGTCCACTGAAACAGCAGGATGAGACTGACAATGCATGACCCCGAACACTGTAGCTGTTGACCTGTTGTTGTTTTGGGTTTTTTTTTTTTTTTTTTTTTTTTTTTAAAAATTTATAATTTTTTTTTTTTTTTTTTTTTTTTTCAAATTTTTTTTTTAAAAAA